>JBBUKS010473833.1:0-17621 GCA_038050645.1 Hedychium gardnerianum
TAATTAAATTATGAATAAGATAAATAGAATATTTTAAGGAATATGCTTTTTTGGTGTAATATGGTGTGGATGGGTTGGAGTTGAAATTGTGTTTGGTGTTGAAATTACACCATTTTGGTGTGAAAATGATACCAAATTTGGTGATGATGGTTGGAGATGATCTAAGAAAAATAATAATAAATTAAATAACATCAAATTTAAAAGAATCCATTCGTGAAACTATTCAAATAAATTAAAAAATATTTATAATAAATTTTAAAAAATATTAATATATTATAATTAAAAAATAAATTATTAATATTTAAATAATAATTTAATCCATTTCAGCTGCGTTAGTTCGGAGGCGATTGATTTGTGAAAGAAACCTTTATTGTTGTGGATAGGGCTGTAAACAAGTTAAATTATATCGAGTTTTGGGGTATTTAAGTTTATTTGATAAAATAATTGAGTCAAGTTAAGTCGAGCCTAAAATAAATTAAGTTTTTGAAATGATTGTTCAAGCTTAACTTGATTTATTTTTTATGAGCTTGAGCTTATTTGAAGCTCGGTTTGAGCTTTGTTCGTTTAGATATTATCGAGCTCTCACTTCAAGTTTAGCTTGAATTTAGTTCGTTTAGATGTTATCAAGCTTTCAATTCAAACTTATTTAATTATTTAAAATTTTTACTTGTTTGATTGATTATTAAGTTTGATAATTCAAACTTATTTATTTATTTTATTTTCTTTATTTAGCATGTTGATAAGAGTTTTATTAATAAATATAATTGTTCACAAATATTGTTCACGAACGCTAACGAGCTGAACACATATGTATTCAAACTTGTTTGTTTAATTTAACGAGTTGTTCAAGCTTGTTTATTTAATTGATCTTATGTATATTAAACGAATATAAACAAACTCTTATCAAGTTCAATATCAAATTTATTCATGAACGTTTGGTTCAGTTACCGCCCTAGTTGCGGGTCTGGCCGCCATCTGCAGGGGAATATTTGTGGGTCCCCAAGTACGAGGTGGGAGTTTGAGGGCTCTCGTTAGCCGTTTGATTTCGATCCGACGGACGATGTTGCACTACAGGACTTCGGAGCGACCAGTTAAAATTTAATAAAATGTATATGTTAATTTAATTAATAAATTCATGTTCACTGCTAAAACAAATAGTCATCATACTTTAAAATTTATATTCAATTTTTTTTTCAAAATATTCCTAACACTTCAACCTAACCTGCTTTTTCCAACCAATTATCATGCAACAACTTATTTTCAGTTGACTTTATATATATATAGGATTTTGATAGTCTATCCATCTTATCCTGTATAATCATGTGCACCTACTGAGATAGTATAATCCTGATCATTGATTATATCACACATATTTTGATCAATGATGTACAGGTGGTCACCTCAACAGGTCTCCATGGTTGTACAGGATAAAATATACAGGCTAACATAATTCTCTCTCTCTCTCTATATATATATATATATATATTTTATGGCTTTAACATTTCAAAATTTTTATCAATTTGTTTCTAGATTAATAGAGAAAAAATAAATTATAATGATTAAAAAGATAAATAGATATGAGGATGAATTATATGAAATGTAAGAATTTACACTTTGTCAATTTTAAAATTCAATCTCTTGATCTCAAGTAGTACATCTTCAATTGACCTTTAGTTGTCAAAATTGTCAAGTAGCTTTGATAAAAAAAAATTGACGGTATATAATGTTAAAATTTATCCAAATTTGAGATGGTATCAATTTGATATAAATCTAAGACAGTAATTCTATTTTGTTTAAAGTTAAGAAAATAAATATTAATAAATTTAAAGAAATCTTTAAAATGTAATTATATTTACAAAATATTAATATTTTACCTTTATGAGAAATGATATTTATTTTATACAAATTTAAGGCCTCTAAAGTCATTGATTAGCGTTTAACTAGTAATAGTTGATGATTAGATGTTATTTCAGTCAATTAGCAATCACTCAATTACTTTATTTAATATTTAAAAGAAAAATAAATACCGAAAGACTCAAGAAACATTCTCCATTTGATTAGAATGTATATAGGATGACTTAAATATTTTTAGAAAAATGTATATAGAATGGCTTAAATATTTTTAGCAAAAATATTTTATGGTTAGTTTCCTTTACATTTTTTTTTTCAATAGTTTACTAAATAAAAATAAATAAATTTATTATTTAATTACTAATTAATTTATATAATTGGTAATTAATTAACTATTAATTGAATGGTTAACACTTAACTTTAGTAGTTAAATAATTTGTAATTATTTAATTACTATTTTTTAAAACGGCCATTAATGATTTAAAAATAAATTTAATTAGAGCGATTATAGTCAACGGCTAATAAATTAATTTAAATGTATCATTTTACACAACCTATCTAAAGTAAAAAAAAATAATTAATTAATTACTATGCAAATTAAAATAATAATTTAATGACGAATTATTGTTGTGAGATCATGATTAATTATATAAATTTAATTAGTTCAATTAATTAATTACGGACAAATCTATTAATTTAATGGCTAAATTGAAGGTACGCATTATTTTTTTATAGTGGTCGGCGAGGTTTGTTTAATTATATAAATTTTCTAAAGTAATTAGTAATTAAATAATTTATTATTATTTTAATTAGCAATCATCTAATAATATTCTTGTCAACTTATACGTAACATTATTTTAATAGGATCCAATCTCTCTAATAAAACCTAATAATAAATTTTACGTGAAATTCATTTCACGTCATTTTCTTTCTCTGTCAAGTTTCATATTAAAAATTATTATTCAGAGCTATGATGGAATGATAAATAATAAAAATTTAAATTTCATGAGAGACATTATATTTGAGAAATTTAAATTATTTATAATATTAAATTATCTATCAAAATATATCTATATTTTTATCGTGAAATAGTAAATATTGAATATTTAAATTATTATATATATATATAAATAATTATAATTATAATATTCTTCGTAAAATCATCCTCACATGATTCCATCTAATTTTTTTAAAAATAATTAATTATGTCAATAAAATTTTATAAGAATTTAATTATAATATTAAGTACATAATTTTTTTTAAATTGGATAGGATATATATATAGGGCTTTGATAGCCTACACATCTTATTATGTACAACCATATGCACTTGTTGAGGTGGTATAATCCTGATCACTGATCATATCACATCTATTTTGATCAATGTATAGATGACTATCTCAACAGATATTCATAATTATACATAATAAAATGTACAGACTAACTTAACTATATATATATATATATATATATATATATATATTAAAATTTACTTTAAAATTAAGTACAAAAGTGTCTTTATAATTTCGTTCATATAAAATACGTTACATTGTCACAAAACGGCGTTATATTGATTTTTGGTCAGCAATAAAACATTCGACGTCTTCATTCTGTCTGAGGTGTTCTTCTTACAGCTCACTTCCGGTGCGCCGACCCCGCAGCATGGCCTACTTCGATTCCGCCTTCGTGCTCTTGGTGCTTCTTCTATGGAGTCCGATCACCGCCGGTGAACCTCAGGCCAATCTCCTTCAAGCCGGCTGCAGCTTATACAACTCCACCAACGCGTCCGTCTTCGCCGCCACCATGAACCGCACCTTCGCCGACCTCCTCTCCAACATCTCCTCCTCCGCCTCCCACTTCGCGACCGCGGATGGAGTCTCCTCCCAGCCCGTCTACGCCCTCTTCCAGTGCCGCGGCTATCTCTCCATGGCCGACTGCCTCGCTTGCTTCTCCGTCGCAGAAGACCGCATCCGCCGGTGCGGCGCCGCCAACGGCGCTCGCGTCATCTACGACGAGTGCTTCCTCCGCTACGAGAGCGCCCCCTTCTACGACCAGGGCACGCTCCCGGGGAACGCCAACTTCTGCGGCAGCCGCAACGCGACGACGGGAGCGGGGTCAGCCGAGTTCGCCTCCGCGGCGCTGGCACTGGTGGCGGATTTGAGAGCCGCCACGCCGAGGGCGCCGGAGTTCTTCACGGCGGCGGAGAAGGAGGGGGTGTTCGGGATAGCGCAGTGCGTGGAGACGCTCAGCGAGGCGGTATGCGGACAGTGCCTAGCGACGGCGGTAAACAATGTAGCGTTGTGTCTGCCGAGCGCCGACGGCCGGGCGGTGGACGCCGGCTGCTTCATGAGGTACTCCAACACGCCCTTCTTCCCCGCCAACCAAACCATGGATTTATCCCATTTCTTGAATTCAGGTGAGCAAATTCACGGTCACCACTCTGAAATTTGTCAAATGTTGATAGCTCAAACTCTGTTTTAATTGAATTATTTATCCATAATACAATACTAAGAAAGACGATTAAAACGAACTTCAAGAACAGGAAACAATTGGTTCTTCACTTCTTCTTACTCTCTTCCTGATAAAAATAGGAATTAATTTAGCTATGAATTCTGTCATGGAAATGGAATAGGGAGATCAAGCAGGCGGAGGGCCATAATTTGGGGCGTCGTTGCAGGAGTCTGCGGCCTGTTGCTTCTCGTAGGGATTGTAGCACTTCTTTGGATCAGAAGATCTAGAGATCAACAAAGTCCCCGAAAAGGTTCGTGAATCTGATGTATTTGTTCTCTGTTCACCTGAAAGTGATCAGGTTTAGATTTCTATCCAAGGGATTTGTCTTTTTCTGTTCATAAACTAATGTGATAGGGTCTTTAACCTACAGACAAGCATGCATCATCAGTAATTCCATTGATTTTGATGTTTATCTCATCTCCTAATCCACGGCCGGCACATTGAATAATCCTTGGTCAACTTTGTTGCAAACTTCATCAACAGTGTCTAGAATTTCATTTGGTCGATCAGATGTTTTTTTATGCAAAACCAAAACCTATCACATCATTCAGATGAGATTGATTTCCTTAGTGGATGTCATCATTCGTTGACTAAATATTTCTACAATAATGGAGGCGGCTACTGGCCAAAAGAATCTCCCATTAAGGTCTGAACTTACCTTGAATTTGGACAAGATCTTTTGAGAAGTAATAATTAATGTATTATGACTCGTTTAGTCTGAATAAGACTGGAAGGATATTCAGCAGTCAACTTTCTTCTGCTAAAGATTACAAATGTGCAAAGTTCTACTCTGTCTTCTGCAAAATGAACTGAGCTCTAAACTTCATTTATGTTTCTTATGATCTTATGTTCCAAGTGATTTCTCATGAGGTTATCTTTGCGCAGGAGATTTATTAGGGGCAACTGAGTTACAAGGTCCGATAAATTTCCATTACGCGGATCTAAAAAAAGCTACAAATAATTTCAGTGAAGACAGTAATAAATTAGGAGAAGGAGGTTTCGGGGATGTGTACAAGGTGAGAGCCATTAAGTTTAAAATTTTGGGGTTTTGATGAATCATCTACTAGATATGCTTAACAATTATAGTTATCATCGCAGGGCACACTGAAAAATGGGATTACAGTGGCCGTAAAGCGACTGGCAATTGCTCAAGTTAGTAGGGCAAGAGCAGATTTTCAGAGTGAAGTGAAGATCATTAGCAATGTTCATCATAGAAACTTAATCCGTCTGCTTGGATGTTCTAGCAAAGGCCAAGATTTTCTTCTTGTCTACGAGTACATGGCAAATAGCAGCCTCGACAAGTTCATATTTGGTGATCTCTTAAATCTCAAACATACCAATAAGAGCTTACATAGATCTTACTGGATTGATTGGTGTCATGTTGAAATCATTCTTCAACAGGTGACAAACGTGGATCCCTCAACTGGAAACAGAGATTCTCCATAATCGTCGGCATGGCTCGTGGTCTTTCTTACCTGCATCAAGAATTCCACATTTGTATCATACATCGCGATATCAAATGTAGCAACGTTCTTCTCGACGATGATTTCCAGCCGAGGATTGCAGATTTTGGCCTAGCGCGCCTTCTGCCAGAGGACAGGAGTCACCTCAGCACTAGGTTTGCTGGCACACTGTAAGTCACGAAAGAGCACATTTAAAGTATTTCTAATTCTCAAAAGACACATCTAACATCTAACTTTCAAAGTTTTTTCATTTTACTTCTCTCGTTGTTGTTCCTACGCGAAGGCTGTTAGAGGATGAATCATCAGTGAACTAAAAATTTACTGACTTGATCACCGTTCAACAGAGTGATCCTGTCGGTCGTCTGAGGTCTTGAAACCGATCGAAGGACTTCGCCAATCTTTCGTCTCAAATAATCGATCAGAGGTTTTTTCCTGTGCAGATTCCCGACCGGAGATAACAGAAGGATTTTATTCACTCGTTATTTCACAGACTAATCTCTCCGACCGATTATTTGGGACGGAAGACCGACGAAGCCCTCCGATCGGCTTCAAGACCTCAGACAATCGGTAGGATCACTCCGCTCAACGATGATAAGTCAGTAAATCTCCAGTTCATCGGTGACTCATCCTCTGACAATCTCCGCACGAGACACTCGCCAAATAATCTATTCAAAGAATAATATTGATTTTTAAAATTGAGTACTGTAGTAGTGATGTTGATTTTTAAAAACCAACCCTAATGTTATTCTTTGAAATTCAACATCATAATGGTATTGTTATTTGAATACAATACTATTGTGATTGAAGGAAGAGATAAAATGAAAAACAAATGCGTCCTTTGAGAAATCTAAAAGTTAGATGTGTCATCAATTGCCGCAGAATCAACCATTCCCTGTGATTTCGATTCCTAATACGATCAAAGGTCCTAAATTTCAAATTCTCAAATACCGTATCATGTGTAGGGGATATACAGCACCTGAGTATGCAATCCAGGGGCAGCTCTCTGAAAAGGTCGATACATATAGCTTCGGCGTCGTTGTTCTTGAAATGATAAGCGGACGGAAAAACAATGACATAAAGCTCGAACCTTTGACTCAATATCTCCTTGAATGGGTAATCACCATGTACAACTCTTGAATTCTAAGATTTCTTTCCTACAATTTTTAGGATCATCTTGTGTTTTGATCTACATATACAGGCTTGGAAACTATTCGAACGCGATCGATTGATGGAGTTGGTCGACGAAAGCTTAGATCCTAGTGAATTTTCTCCAGAAGAAGTGAAGAAGATCATCAAAATAGCTCTTCTCTGCACGCAATCTGCTGCTGCTGCAAGGCCTACGATGTCGGAGGTTGTTGTTATGTTGCTGAGCCAGAGCGATGCTGCTCCTCAGCCGACAAGACCGACCTTCATAGATGCTGCAAGTAGTGTTCATGGTAATGTTGTATCATCCTTCACCACCGGCTCATATTCTACCTCGCTTGCAACTGTTTCTGAATCTCAGTTCTCTGCTCGTTGATGTTCTTCCGTGACAAGTAGCATCCTGTTTCAATGAAACAAAAATAATAATAATTTGCATAATAGTTTCATATTCTGATTGTATATTTTTTAGATGAAAGAAAATGTATTCTAAGTGAGCTAAGAACTGATTGTTGCTCCTTCCAAATGTTGCAATGTTGAGAAGTTTTTACCGCAATTGATCAAAAAAAAATTATTTTGTTTTGGACTGTCAACTCCGGCCCATTTATTGCCGGCCCGACCCAAGAGATCATTAGTACTTCTTTGTTAGCTCTATCCATCTTGTGTTTGGAGGAACAAGTGGGGCCCTTGATTGAATTAGTCATATTGAGCAATCGTAAAGCGGGTAATAAATGATGGTTTTAAATCGAGAAACGAAGAAAGTACGGTTTTGAGTTATATATTGTAACCGCCTCAGCTGATCGCCTCCGCTCCTTTCGCGTTGTCTTGGTCTTTCTTTCTGCTCCGTCGACGCCGATGGCCTCCGCTTCCGTTGCCGGCGCCGCCGTCCTCCTCGCCGCCACCGCCGCCTTCTTCCTCTCGACATTCGCCGCCGCCCGCCCTGGAGGGCCTTTCCACCCTCGCAATGCCCTCTTCGTCACTAGCTACACCGTCTCCTCCTCCTCCGGCGCCGACTCCGCCGATGCCCCCCGCCGCTCTTACCGCTTCATTTCAGTCTACCGTATCATCAGTCCTTTCTACTTTTCATCCTCATCCTACGTCTTCGAGGAACCGCGTCCCGAGGTAGCCTCCCGCGGGTTTGGATCCCTTCAGGATCGCGCCGAGATTATCATCGTCGTCCTCCTCAGCCTCTTCGCACTCGTTATATTCGCTTTTGGCTACACGGCCACCAGCCAATACGAGGGCAGCGAACCCGGTAGAGAGGAGGAAGAGTACCCTGACGAAAGCCCCATGAATGCAAGGTACATCATGATCCCGTCGGTGGAATCTGCCCCTGCCGAAGAAGGGAATTAGGGTTTGAGGTAATTATCGTCAGTGAATAATTATCGGTAAAATGCACATATTCTTGACTATTATTGATATGGTCGCATGGTGTTTATTTACGCTTAAAAATCTAATTTTTGCTTGTTTGATGAACATTGAACGGAATATGATGTTTATTCTTTGTTTGTTCTTGCCCCTTTTTAAAGCTTAACTTGTTGATTCTTAAGATCTCTAATGGGCTGTTGTCAGGCTCTTACAGCTACAGCAAAACTATGTCAAAAATGTAGCGAAGCTTATCCCATTAAGCTGGAGCAGATGGTAGCTTTATCTCCTTGTTGTTTCTGTTAATGTTAAATGTTCCCGCGCGGAGACTTTTCAGGAACGAGTCATTAATGAGTTGGAGAATTGTTGACCAAGTCGTTGAGTAGGGCGAGCTTGCCCGTCTTCTGAGTTTCAATTGTCAATCGGAGGGATTCATCGGTCTTTTGATCCAAGTACCCGATCGGAGGGATTCGTCTGCAAAACGACGAGCAAACGAAATCTCTCTGATTTCTCCGATCGAGGCCCTGCACGGAGCAGAGAGAGACGGAGGATTAAAGGAGAACTCTAGGCGAAAGGCCTGAGAATCCCACTCCGATGCTCAAATCAGATCTGATCAAGCGAAGGTAATTGAAACAGTTGCAAACAGTAAGTAGAGAAGTCTTAAATTAGAGAAAAAAAACCTCTCCCGTATCAGTGACTCCCGTTTTTTTATATACTCCTTGAGAAGATGTACGACCAGCATTAATGACATGTACCGTTGAGACATGGGTGAGCATAATCATGATGCGAAAGTCCCGCCATTTTCCATACTTCCGGGGAGTGCCTGGGGTACAGTTGGGGGTGTTTTGATCGTACTGTTGGGAATGTTCTGGTCGTACCGGTGGCGTCGAAGTTAGACCTTATAGGCATGCCAAAGGCATGGGTCAATGGTAAGATCATCTCGGTCGGTTATATTATAAACCCGACCGAAAAAGCAATTCACCGTTCGAGCTTTGTAGAGCGCATCCGGTCGGATTATAGTCCCGACCCGGAAAGTAATTCACCGATCTGACTTTGTAGGACGCATCCGGTCGGTAACATAATATATCCCGACCTGTTATCTTTATTTCGGTCTGTGATCTTGATTACCTTTTTTCGACCGGAGTGTTAATAACTGTATCCAGTCGATTATATAGCACACGTCCGTCCGGAAATTGAGAGGCTCGATCGAATTCAGTTAATCTTAATCTTGATTATTCATCGTGTGACATCCCTCCGTACTATTATGCGCTCAACATAATCACCCATATCATTAAACAAGCAATTTTAAGTTGTTTCCCAATTCTTAAAATGGCTAGACAGCCATTTTATCTTAATTCATTGCCTTGACTATTCCATGTTGATGTAGATGAATTTCATTGTTCAATATGCTTTATAAGTATTGCTTTTCAATTTTTGCTGTCACGAGAAGTGTTCATTTGTTAGAAATATTGAGCAGGACAAGAGCTGAGACCTTGTTCGATGTTCGAGTTCTGACTATGACAGGATCATCTAGTCGACCATGCTTTATATATAGTTTTCATCGAATTTGAGAGTTTGATGGTTAAATATTGCAGCTGGTATATACTATGTGCTACTTGACGTTTGGTAAGGCACTGAAAAATGTTTGAAGATAAATGCTCATATACATGGTTTATCGACAGTGTTTGGTGACTTTGATTCTATCATTTAACCTTTCCTAGCTAGTCATGCTTGCATGCTTCTTGATTTATATTCACTTTCTAGAGCTTGTTGCTTCACTATTGCACCATCAATGTTTTCTCACTTGACAGGAAACCAAAAACTTTCCTAGGAGGCTTAGGGTTTTGATATAGATATGCCCTGTAAATTCTGCATTATTGTGAATCATTGTGATTTCTGGTATTTTCTCACTTTGGGAAAAATAAAGCTAATATTTCAGATTGCACCAGTGGAATGAGCTTTAGAATCGGTAATATATATTTCGTTTTATATTAATAAAATTGTTCATTTTAAAGTTTGATTGATGACGGTATAATTTAGCATAGATGGTAGAAAACAGACACGGTTTCACCGTCATTTTATTTTATTTTCACTCTTAAAAAAAACTCAATTAATTCATATACTAACTAAATATCTAAATTATCTTTATTTCTCATCTTTATGTAATTAGAATAAAAAAAAATAATGAACTATCACTAAAAAAACACAGAGAGGCGTCTTGGAAACGTAACATATTAGCTTTTGAAAGGTCAAAAAAAAGTTTAATTAACTTACTATGGAAGAATCATGAATAATATGAAACTACTTTTTCTCCTTAAAATAATTCTCTTTGTGAAACAGAAAGTATTTATAAATCAAACTATTGAGAAAACAAATCAGCAGCACAGTATCATTGAATACAAAAAACGGCCATACACGAGAACGAGCATATTACAATTTGCTCTCCGCTTGTAAATTGCATTGTGTTTCTTGATCAATAAAATAGATTATAGTGTTTGTTCCCTTCTAAAAAATAAATAAATAGTGGAGATAGATTCATATTCAAGCCGTTCGTCAAAATCGTCACAAAATTAGGGCGAAAAAAATTCTCAGAACATGATATACCTCAATGGCTCCAAGATGCTGTCGACTAATTGTCTCTGCATCGACCAAATAGCATATACCTCAATTTGATTCCTTCAAATTGCATAAATCATTTACTTACCTGAAGATAACCAAAATTGTATCATTATAGTACTGTCTGAACACTAGATGAAAGGCATATTGATGTAAAGAAGAAATTTTTGCAAATACATAACAGTTCTAATTCATTCCTCCAAAAGAGGGAGAAAAAGAGAGAGAGAGATTCACTTTTGCAAGAACAGGGATCTCGCCCTGCGCAATGTGATCTTAAGAGCAGATACCTTCTATGTACGACTCTGGCTTCAGCCGATTTGTTTTTAAATTTACTTTTTACTTAACAGGGGAGCTGGGAGGGGAATCATCAACCTCTGTAAACAAGAGAATAAAAGTACTTCCATGCAACGGGAAGATTACCAAAAGAAAATGCATACTTTCCTTGTCTTTAGGGCAAGGCAGTTAAAAATACAGCACCTCCCTACAAGAGGAAGGAATCGAAAGGAATTAGTGAGTGGCTCCTAGCTGATGTACTTTAGAAGTACTTCCTCATGGAGAGGAGGATACCGGACTCATAGTGTTTTCAGCCAGGAGCCACACTTCAGTGAATCACACATTGAAAAGGCAGTGCACCCGACATCTGTAAGACCCAGTTTAAACTCGTCTTGTTCTTTCCTTACCTACAAAGTCAAAATAGTAGGGAAGCCTATTGAATCCTCAGCTATGGCATGCTAAAAGTATAATCTGCAGGATGACACATGACCCCGGGCGCATTTTTTAGATCAGTTTGAATTTATTTCATCCGAAGAATGTTGCATCAAATTCTGTTCTTCCGCTGCCAACATATTCATAATGTCTTGCATGCTAGAGTTTGACTATCTTTGTGAATTCACGGGCAAATGAAGTTTGTTAGCAATCATGATCAAAATCACAGGTGCGGAATGAGATAACTAGCATTTTTGTTGGGGTTGAAAGTAGGGTTGTAGGCAAGTGCGGAGCTGTGCTTGTTGGTGTTCAAGTTGTTTGTTTACCTTGTCAATGCAATTTAGTTAAATAATTGATTGAATAGATAACTAAAAATTCATAAGTTATCAAGAATGGTATATTAAAAATACTTTGATAACTATTCACCTTTATTATATTCTTTGTATGTTTGAATTAAAACCCAAAGATTATATTCATTTACCGCCCTAGCGGAGAGAGCCTAGATTTCATATTCATTCTGGAGAAGAATTCACTGAGAGGATTGAAGATAGAGAAAAGACTAGTTTTGGATTGAACTTGCTTTGTTGGGAGCAAGCACAGATGCATGATGGGATGGCTAGAATTTGTTAGGACTGAGAGAATGCAAGATCTCAGAAATTTGTTCTGGACAGAATATTTAACATATTGTAAAAGGGATCAAGCCAGACTTTGTAGATACATTAACTATTTAACAATGCATTATGTGATTAATTATTATAGATAAGGAAACACACGGACTTGAGAATAAAAAAGGCTAATTCTCTAAGTGATGAAAAAAAATTATTAGCTGCTTCCAAAAGGAGAAATACTCAGCAACTAATAATATAAATATCAAACCAAAGTTGCGATACTTGTTAAATGTGAGATAGTATGTCCTGTGATAGAATATATAAGTCACTTCCTCCAGTGTCACAGAGTTATTAAAGATATTAATTGTAAATTGTAATGTATTTGTGAGAGTTGACATTAATTCACAATAAGAAAAGTGAAAGCAAACATACCAAAGAATGATAATTTGCAAGAGCAGCCGCCTGCATCACAAGTGATCAGCAAGCAATATAAATAATTCTTCGTCAGGAATTGCTCCATGCTCCATTGCTCTTTCTAGAGCTGTGAAGCCACCACCATCTTTAACTGATGTGCTTGCACCCCTGATCATCAATTAAAATTTCAGTTTAAACACATTCTAAATATTTGAATCATGCAGAAAGAAAGCCTTTTTAAAAAAGAAATTATTCAATGATAAGTCATTTGGAGAATGATAGTCTTGTAACAACTTGGGAGGTACGGCTTAACCTATTAGACAAAGAAATTTGTTTAGGTTCTCTATGAATTCAGAAAATATTAGTGTTTAAAACAAGGCCAAATTTTGTGGATGTCACTGAAAGAAGGCCATTGAAAAGACAAGTAAAAATAACTAAGTTTTTAGGGTACCAATGTACGATAAAAACAGTGGTATGTTAAAGTATATTACAGTATTGCTAGTTCAAGTATTATTCCTTACCAAAATACCTATTCTATCTAAGACATCTATTCCCAAGTGCTCAAACATAACTCTTTTCTCAACTTCAAATTCAAAAAAAATCTTCAACTTCACAGGCTAGAATAATTCCAAGGCACATTATTATCAATGATCATTCTTTAATCCATGTAACATTGAGCGAGTGGAAATTCCTTACTAAATAGAATAGTTCTAAAGGCTATCCTCACTCTTGCAGCACCTGTCATTACGAAGTCCACAACCTTATACTCTACTTTTCTGCTATTAATTTAATTCCGTGATCTCATAGCTAATGGTATACTGAATTTTTTTCCGTTTCCTAGTATAGGTGCTTGGATTTACAAATCACTGTCAGCAATCTGCGAATGCATGTTATGTTCCACCTAAATTTTTGTCACTATAAGATAACTACATTTATCAAAATTATATTTATGCTTAATGGAGCCGACCCCACATAGTGGGATAAGGCTTGGTTGTTGTTGTATATTTATGCTTAATGGAAAAGAATTTGCAGAAATATTGAAGTCGTGGTAGTCCATCCTGCAATCTTATTTTTACCATCAAAACTAATAGGCTCTTGGAATGCAAAGCTAGCAACACAAACTGACTGAAAATGATCTAACAAATTTGTTCATCATTACATGGTAGAAGGTCTCTGGTTTATTCTAGATTTCACAAATTTGAACATGTATCTACCTCTTGTACGTTATCAAATTAACAGAAAAATCAACACCTGGCTGCTAAAAGGTTAAGACTTAAGAGATGAATCCATGGATGAGATTAGACAAAGCATTGAATTGTCATCTAAGTTACTGAACCAGCAATTATCTACATTACTTCAAGACGAGCATTATGAGTATACCGAGCTTTTTCAGGGTTCACTTGGGTAAACGAACATATGATATCATTGAGAAATGTTCTAGAATTACCTCCTAATTAAGTATTTAGCAAGAGAATTATTTCTTGCAGAAACACAGTGATGGAGAGGTGTCCTCCCATGGAAATCTTGATAATTAATATCAGCACCAAACTGTAACAGGAGCTCTAACATGACAGGATCACCAACATGGCATGCTAAATGCAATAATGAGCAACCTTGCAAACAATTATCTGAGTCACCAGAATCCTTGATTTTCTGGCATGTTGTAGGATCAAATTGTTGCCCCTCCATCAAATCGTTAAATATGTGACTTGATGTATCCACCATGTGATAAAGCTCACTGTTCACTTGATCATATTTAGTGTTAGGACTGGCATCTGAGGCCACAAGAAGGCGGTACACTACTTGAACATTATTAGTTTTCACTGCTTCCCAGACACGAACTGTGGCTGGAGGAAGATCAGACTCGCTTGTTTCCCTGACTATCAAAGATTTGTCCTCATACTGCAAGACATGAACAAGGTGAACACTGACGAAATTCAAGAAATGCAAAAAAGGTAATATGGGCAACAGATAAAGTTGAATATCTATATGCATAAACAAAGTACAGAATTACCCATCTCTTTATTTGACAAATATGCATCTCGAGAAATTTAATGGTTTGTCACCTAATGCCATGTGTCATCTATGTAATAATGTGTTGAATTTTTTCCTAGAATTTTAATAGATCATTGTCAACTATTAGCAATATCCTTTTTCCATTATATTAATCACATCTATGCTTCTATTTTCATTTCTTTTTAATATCACCAGAAAAAAATTTATGTTATAAATAATTTCACAAACCATTTATTAAATACATTGACATGTTTAGACAATACTAAATTTTAAAGAAATTAAATTAAATTTATAATCTATCCAGTTTGCAAAGTAGGCTTCTAATTTAGAGCATTTTTTAATTTTAAAATCAAATTCAACTAGAATCAAGCATATAACTACATAATAATTTAAAGAAATTATGAAAATAAAATTTACAGAAGCATTATTGAATCCGTTTCTTCTTTCAAGTTCTATGCTTATATATACAATAGAATGAATTATATTTGTATGCCTTTGTGCAACATGTACAACTTCCTAAGATTAAAAAGTGAACAACGTAATGGTACACTATTGGCTTCTCACACCAAGAAAGGTTTCTCTGATTCCAATAATATTCCCAAACATGTGCTCATAATGGTGAAAAACAACATTTTTCATGTCTCGGGAATGAATTTGCTTAACAAATCAAACACCAACATCTTGAGTTAAAACATTATTTACATATCTAACTAGAATGTAATAGAAATGAATTCAACCCAACAAGGGAATTTATATATCATAACTAAACTGTAGGCTAATAATATCCTTGATGAGGATTAAGCTTAACAGTCAAAGGTAATCTTCAACAAACTTCTAGAATTAGGATTTCCCCATTTGGGGAACCATAGTTTTCTTTTAAATACTAAATGTGATTCACAATTTATAATGTACACTGAAAGTTTGTCCCAAGAGAGAATTCATTCAATCAAGCTATACATTACAAGCAATCTGCCAAGATAGCTTAACTACAAGTCATTCTCTCAGTTCAGGCATAATTTTACAACCCCAAGAAGTTCAGCGGTCCTCAATAATTAATTGCATCATTAAAATAAATCCTTTGTATTGATGTGTTTGCTTTCGCTGAGCAAAGCCCATCACATTTCCAAAGAAAACAAGTAAACAAGGTTGGGTTATAACCTTCTTGACGGAACGTATATCTTTTACTCCAAATGATTAACCAATTTCATTCATTGAAATAGGGGAACCTTTTTGTCATCCTTCAACATTAGAAAGTGTGAAGGTTCACCAGTGTTGTCAATTATGAATCAAATTAAGAACTTGAATCATCAATTTTTTTTAATTGAGTAAAATGCTTGATTATATAATTGAGAGTAGACTCTGTGTCATGGCATCTAGCCAGAAAAACTATATTTTTCACAGGATCCACCAGTTCATTCTTTGAAGAGTTGTTTTCCAATAAAAAGGCTCTTTAGATAATAATAATATGATTCCAACTTTTTTCTAAACAGTAAGTAAAACGAGTAAGAGTAATAGAAGAAAGAAATATATATATATATAACAAAGAAACTATAGTCACCAGTACGCTTTCTATATGTATTAAGCCAGAAGTAATTCAAGAAATGTTCAGCTTGAAAGCACAACAAACATTAAGGTACCTTTGAACGAATATATTTTTCTTTTCTTGAAATGGCATCTTTAGGAGTAGGCTTCCTGATTGGCAATAGGTCTGCATCATATTCATCAATTCTGCAGGAAACACCAAGAAAGTGTGAACAACCTTCAAATCAAGGAATTGAACAATATGACAAGATAATAAAGTTAAAGTATTAGCCACCCTTTGTCACTGCTTAATGGGAAATCAAAATGAAGATGATTCTAATGCTCAGTCACTGGAAGATAAAAAAGAAGATAAAGATGCAACTTAACGAGGGGAGGGGGGGCAGCCAAAGTAACATGAACAACAAATTTCTCATGAGTTGAGCTCTTGTTGAAGAACAATGATGCAAAAACATATTATTTTTTACTAAAAATATATTAGTCCAGTAAGATAAAAAAAACATTGCATTGTTTAAATTTAAACTTCAAAATTTCTGTTTTTAGCAAACCTAATATATTTCAGAACATTTTAGGAGACCGAGTTATTTAATCTGTAAGTCCTATAAAAGATGTACCCTATTCCTGCTTCGAATACTAAATCATATAATTAAATATGACATAATTTCTATTTTGGAGATATTCAAATCTCTATTATCTCTAATTGAGACACAACTGTGAGATCGTTGGTGTTAGTATCAGCCCTAAAAGTCAATTATGAAATGATTGACAAGGGACCTATTGTATCATATTTTATTAATAAAAAATAATGTTTATGGTTATTATATTTACTTCAGATCTGTGCCAGTTGAATAAGTATAATAATATCATAGGGTATAATAATATCATAGGGTAGTAGGTTATAGTCTACAATATATCAATTGGTTGAATTGATATTGGGAGACTGTAGATATATATAGAACACTACTCTTAACTATTCCTAGTCAAACATTAATATACAAGGGCAATACTAATGCGTTGAAACTAGCATGTAGGTCAACTGATGACTTAATCTCACAAGTCATGGATATAAGATATCAAGTTGACACATGGATATATATTAGAGAATATGTACTAAATTAACCTACTATGAGAATGTTTCATGGATCGTTATATGAGTGTCATAAATATTCTCATAGTGACTGTTAGTATGAATTATCCTTAGACCTGAAGTCACTACAGTTCCCTACATGAGGAGTTGTGTACTTTGGTATCGGCAAACATCACCTGTAATAGGGTGGACTATAAAGTCGATCACTGGGTATGCAATAAATTATGCGAAGGGATGTGAGTGATGTAGATGAGATCTATCCCTTCCATATGACGGAAGTGATATCTATGGGCCCCTTGATTAAGTA
>JBBUKS010473842.1:0-17621 GCA_038050645.1 Hedychium gardnerianum
GTTAGATAAATCAAAACATACTTTGTCCTCTCCCACCGCCAATGTGAGCTTGTGATCTTTCACATCAAATATAGCTCAGGCGATGGCCAAGAATGGCCTTCCTAGGATGATTGAGATTTTAGAATCCTTATTCATCTCTAGGACCACAAAATCAGTAGGGATCAAGAAGTTCTCTACCTTTACTGGCACATCCTCAAGAATACCGAGTGGGTATCTATGGGAGTGATCTTCTAGTTCTAATGTCATAGTGGTAAGTTTAAAGTTTTTCAACCCTATATTATTACACAACGAAAGTGGCATGAGGCTAACACTAGCCCTCAAATCATAAAAAGATTTTTCAATAATAGTAGTCCCGATGGTGTAGGGAATATTGAAGCTTCCTGGATTCTTCAACTTTGGAGGCATAAAGTCTGATAGTATGGCATTGCACTCCGTAGTTAAGGCTATTGTTTCACAGTCATCTTTCTTGCGTCTTGATGAAAGAATGTTCCTCATGAACTTGGCAAATTTTGGCATTTGTTGCAGGTCATCAATAAGTGGAATCTCAATGCATATCTTCTTCATTTTCTTCAAAAACTAATTGAATTCCTCGTCCCTTTTTGAACTTATAATCCATTGAGGGAAGGGCACCAGTGGTACAATTTTACCCTGTGGGCTTGCCTCAATCGGGTTGTCGCTCTCAACCTCTTCTTGGATACTCATGATTTGTAGAAGAAGGAGTTGACTCTCCGATTGGTGTACTCTAGATCCCTTCAGATGTAGTGGTCACTTGGGGTAGCCCCAAGGTCCATCCGTTTCTTAGCTCGATAGCATTACAATGCTCAACTGGATTATTTTCTGGTTTTCCCGGGAATGATCCTTGTTGTCTTGAGGAAGATGTAGCAATCTGTGTCACTTGATTATCAAGAACCTTTAAGTAATTTTCAACGTTATTCATCCTCCCGCAAAGCTTCTTGATATCATTTTTCATTTCTACTTAATCGGCTCACATTTCCTCAATTAACTTCTCCAAGCATGGGGGTTGTGATGTTTGCTGAAAATTTGATGTCTGCCCTGTTTGCTCTTGATTATTGTTGTGATAAGAGAAATTTGGGTGATTTCTCCATCCAAGATTGTATGTGTTTGAATATGAGTTGAATGGTCTTGAGTTGAAATTCCCAATTGCATCTACTTGTTCAATCTGAGCTAATTGTGCAGCTATGGCTCTGAGTGGACAAGTTTCCCTTGCATGTTCCATTTCACCACATATTTCATAACTTACACTGATTGCATTTGTTTGATTGGTGCTCATGGCTTCAAATTTCTTTGTAAGGGCATCCATCTTAATAGAGATTAAATCCAAAGTGTTAACCCCATGTATTCCTGGAATTTTAATTGGGTTACTTCTTTTTGATGCTCATTGATGATGATTCATAGTCACACTTTCTATAATTTCTTTTCCTTCATCTAGACTCTTATTCATCAAAGCTCCGTCTGCTATGGAATCCAAAGAGACCATAGTATGATAGTTGATTTCATTGTAGAAAGTGTGTATAACTAGCCACTTCTCAAGTCTGTGGTGGGGGCATTGTCTTAAAAGTCCTTTGAAATGATCCCATGATTCATATAAAGATTCCCCATCCTGTTGTCTGAAGCTAGCTATTAAATTCCTTATATGGACTGTCTTGATTGGCGGAAAGAACTTTTATAAAAATGCTTGTTCACACTATTCCCAAGATGTAATGTTGTTTAGAGGTAGGGAATTTAACCATGTTTTAGCTCTTTTTCTTAGTGAGAATCCAAATAATAGTAATCTTATGGCCTCTACTGCTACTCCATTCATCTTCATGGTACCACATATCTCATAGAATGTCTCCAAGTATTGATTTGGATCTTCATTGGGTCCATCCTCATATTAATTTTGTTGTACCGTCAAAATTACCGCTGGTTTAATTTCAAAATTGTTGGCCTCAATAGTAAGTCTTGTGATACTAGATTTGAGGACCCTTGCATAGGGTGCTGCATAGACTTTGAGTGGTTTGTTTGTCATATCTGAGTGTTCTTACTCTTCTTCTGAATTACTTTGCAAATTTTTCTTCTTCTTCTGAAAGTTATGTCTATCTCTAAATCAAATGGTAATAGATTATTGCAACTTAGTATATATAAGAACAAACTCTGAATCAAGTTTTTGTGTAAGGAAAAAGAAAGAATATAGAGTATAAAGTAAGAAACAAGAATGAAAAAAAAATTGAATTATGTATGTATGTAAAAAAATTAAAATTGTAATATTTTTGGATTATATATTGTGTAAGCAAAATCTATTCACAAGTAAAAAAATTGAAAATACAACGTTTTTGGATTATGCAATATGTAAAATCAAATTGCAATGTTTTTATTAACAAAATCTATATATTAACAAAAGAAACTATTCACAAGTAAATAAAATACAAATTCTATTAATAAAAATAAAAATGTATAGGCTAACTAAATCACTAATAATTAATGTTAATCTCAAACAATCCTCGGCAACGACGCCAAAAACTTGTTACGTACCGTAAGTGCACGGCAACATCATTAGTAATATAAAAGATTATCGTATCCACGGGAATTATGGATTAAAGCACTAGTGATTTTCTGAAAGAAGTTATCTAGACTAATCAAAATTGTGAACTTAAGAGAGAGAAGTGTGAGAAAGAGTTGAGAGAGAGAGGGTTGTGAGGTCTAGGTCCAAGTGAGAGGGAAGTGAATTGTGAATGTTGGTTTAGGGAGCGATTCTAGGCTTTTGGTTTCACTATGATGTTAGATAATGTCCCTATAACATGATCATCTCTTAATTCTCAACATTACTCCTATGAACTAGGGTAAAATCTTGTGTCAATATTTTTTAACTCTAGAAAGTGGAATGAGTGTCGGTGCCCTCTGTCACTAAGGGCACAAATGTTTGGTTGAATAAGAATCCTTTGTCACTAAGGATCTCTCGATTATCCAGTCTAGTAGCAATCTTAACATAGAAGCAAAATCCTAGATCTACATGCATCATTCACATACACATTTCGTCAAACATGCACACAACACAACACACATAGCATAAGAGGTAACATCTCATAGAAATATGAAATTGGCATATCCATTAATCTCTAGCAAATCAGTCTAATTCTATCATGTGTTTCCACTAATGAGCATGACCACCGAGTTGTCCTAGTGTGACCTAACTGAAAGTTTTTCGTGCTCAGTGCAATGAGTGACTCAACTTTTTCTAGTTTCAACTTTCAATCTTAGTCAAGTCATCATCTAACCATGTTCCTAATGCTTCCGACGATATGCACTTACCTGCCACACGTAAG
This sequence comes from Hedychium gardnerianum, assembly GCA_038050645.1. Classification (NCBI taxonomy): domain Eukaryota; kingdom Viridiplantae; phylum Streptophyta; class Magnoliopsida; order Zingiberales; family Zingiberaceae; genus Hedychium; species Hedychium gardnerianum. The sequence continues at coordinate 3,324 of JBBUKS010473842.1, forward strand.
CTTCGCCCCTCGCCCCCCTTAAAATGCTATGCACTATCTACACAAGGTCTTAAAGGATTACTCGGTCTCAAGAGAAACATGACACGTATTTCTCCAGTAACCTAATACGGTCTCAAAGGGGTACCTTATCAGTTTCCACTCATGACAACTAATTTTTTATCCCATACTTTTCTCTCTTTTTTTCTCACAAAGTGCAATATTGGAACAACTTTCTTTTTCATACACTCTTTTTCTTTCTATATATTTTCTAAGATTTTGATTTTTTCCAATGAGTACCATGATCCGAGTTTATCCAATAACCAATATGTAGTTGAGGGGTCACCTAGGAGACAAGAGTACAATCCAGTTCTATGAATAATGACCTTTTTAAGGTATATCACTATCAAAATCAAGCATAAGTGTAAAGATATCCTAAACAACTAAACCAACACCAGAACTCACATGGCAAAAATATGATCATGTCATGCTACTACTGATAGAAGAAGATAGATCGCTAAGCATATGATGTGTGTAATTGAAAGTGCACCATTGTGTCATCAAGTAATAAAATATTAATCCACAGGAACTGTTGATTAAACACTAATTGAGTTTGTGAAGTTAGTTATCTAGACAATCAAGGGTTGTTGAGGTCACGAATGAAGGCTTAAGAGAATAAAAGAGAGGGAGAAAGAATTGAGAGGGTTGAGAGAATTTGAGAGAGAGGAAGTAAACGAGAAAGAGAATTAATTGGGGGAAACAATTCTAGAATTTTGATTTTACCACAATGATTGTAAACACCTAATCTAGTTTGGTGTTCTATCCTCAATGGTTATTTATGTAGGTAGACTATCCTATGTATCTGATGTTAAGTTTTGGAATTACACCAGCATTTTCATTTCAATTAGTCGTCTACTTTTAGAGCGATAGAGCTGAGGGGCTGACTTCCTAAGGAGATCTCTATCACATAATCCCACAACCTCTAAGATGTCTTCTCCTACTATATAGCGATGAATTGAACTGATCCATTTAAATCTATGATATCCTATTGCTCCTCGTGGCATATTGATCTACTTTCGTAGGCGAATCTCCATGTATCGGGTTTATATGGGTTGGAGGATTGGGTTCTTGTTACGCTCCCTCAAGTGCACGGTTACGTCATTAGTAATATAACATATTATTGATCCTACAGGGACTATTGATTAAGCAGTAGTTGAGTTCGCAAATGAAGTTATCTAGACAATCAAAGTTAGTTGAAAGTCACAAACTAGAGCATGAGAAAAGAGAGAGAGGGAGAGAGAGAAAAAGAGAGAGAGAGTCTTGAGAGAGGGGATGAGAGAGAAGGTTGAGAAGTTGGCTATGGGGAGAATGGTTCTAGGGTTTCAGTTTCATTATGATGCTTGTTAATGTCCCTAATGCATATTTATCTCCTTATTCTCCATGCTTACATTCTTGTAGAGATTCTAATTAGATTTCTAGAATTAAATACCATTTGAATGTCCTAGTAAGGAATAACCCCTATGTTAACGTCTTTTAACCATAGAAAATGGGTAAGTATCGATGCCCTTTGGCACAAAGGGCATAGGAAGTTCAGTTGAATCAGTATCCTATGTCACTAAGGATCTCCCGATTATCCAATCCAGTAGCAACCTCAGCATAGAGGTAAATCCCTTACTTCTATATGCTTTCTTCACACACACATTTCGTCAAACATGTAGTAGGCACAATACACATAGAACAAGTCATAAACACTTTATTAAATAAGGAAATAGGCTTATACATAGTTCATACATCAATCTCACATCATAATTACTCCATACATACTATAGATGGGAGAATCTACTCCATTGCAAGGGAATAAAATCAAGAGATGAAGAAAATAACAAACTACTCCATTCTCTTCTCTCTACATGAAAATAGAGAGAAGAGAATGCTTATCCATAAAGTTTGGCATCGTTTGAGGTGTTCCCTTGCTCCGGAGCTAGACAGATCGTCGAGGAGGAGGAGATGGAAGCTCTAGGATTTCTCCCTAAGAGGAGAACCCTTCCCGATGGAGGGGGATTGAACCTCAAACCAAATTTTCCTTCAAAGAGGGAAAAAAAATCATCTTTTATAGTGTTAAGGCACGGGCCTTGCCTCCAGGGCACATGGTTGTGCTTGGAAGGCACATGGCTGTGCCTGGAAGGCATGACAAGGGCCTGGATTTTTGTCTGTCCGAAGGCACGACTGTGCCTATGAGGCATGACTCCTATCTGAGGAGGAGGCACAGTCATGCCTAGATGGCACGACCGTGTGTTGAGGAAACACTAGAGGCAAGGCACAACCATGCCTTTTGGGCATGACCCCAATCTGAGGTCTCCTAAAAAGCTCATATGGTCGTGCCTCTAGGCACAACCGTGGCCTTGGTCATGGCTGCTCTACTTTCCTCTCTACTTTCTACTCAGTTATTCATTTAAGCTCTATTTTGCTCCAAAACACGTCCTATCAATGAAAATCAAGAAAGTGCAGATCTTTGAATGAAATATGATAATTATGCTGATAAAATAATAAGATAGGGTGCAATAACATAAATCATGTTCATGAAATACAAGTAGATGTGCATCAAATAATCTCTAAAAGCATATGTAATCTACGCACATCATACCCTCATACTTAAACTTTTGCTTGTCCATAACCAAAAACCTACAATCTAGACTCATGTGTCGATATAATGTATCATAATCCTTAGCGAGTCAATCTAACTCTATCAAGTAGTTTTATTTATGAGCATGATGATATGGTACTTTGATTGTCGCCTAAAATAGAAGTTCTTCGTGCTAAGTGCGACAGTGATCTAAATTTCTCAAGTTTCAATCTCTAAGCCTAGTCAAGTCGTCATTTAATTATTTTCCTTATGCTCCCAGTAATAGGCACTTACCAGCCACACACTTGGTTCATATTTCTCAAACTGCACAATGTCTCAAAGGATTGCTCGAAATCAAGAAAAACATAGCAGTTATTTTCCCAATAACCTAACTCGGTCTTAAAAGTGTAACTTGTTAGTTTCCTCTCATGATAACTATTTTCTTATCCCTTATTAGATAATATATTTTTTTGATGCTTTAATTTAAAGGTGAAGCATGTTACGTTCCTGCAAGTGCACGATTACATCGTCAGTAATATAAAAAATTATTGATCCCACAGGGACTATTGATTAAGGACTAGTTGAGTTTGCATAGAAAGTTATCTAGACAATCGAATGTCGGTTGTAAGATTGTGAACTATAGATAAAGAGAGAGAGTCTTGAGAGAGGAGTTGAGAGAGTTGAGAAGGTTTGTGGGAAGATGATTCTAGAATTTCGATTTCATTATAATGCTAGTTAATTTCCCTAATGCATATTCATCTCCTTATTATCCATACTTACATCTATGTAGCAAAGGATTAGTCCCTATTTCAATATCATTAACTTTTGTCACTAAGGGTATGTAAGTCCGGTTGAATGAGTGTCCTCTATTACTAAGGATCCCCCGATTATCTAGCCTTGAAGAAATCTGATAATAGGAACAAATCCTTTACATCTATATGAATTACTCACATACACATTTCGTCAAACATGTAGTAGGCACAATATACATAGAACAAGTCATAAACCTTCATTAAACAGGTAGTAGGCACAATCACATCATAATTCCTTCCTATATCATAGAAATTGGAGATCTCTAAAAAAAATAGGATAATTATGCTGATAAAATAATGTGATAGGGTGTGATAACTTAAATCATGCTCATGAAATACAAGTAGATATGCATCAAAAAATGTATAAAAGCATTTATCATCTATGCACATCATAGTTCCTGTCATGTGGATTTAAATTACTCAAACACATGTCTAAGAAGACCATTACTGTTCATATTTTGCTTTGGCCAAAGACTTATGAGCAATAATCTTGACAAGAGGTCATAGGGTATACATCTCCTTATAAAAGGAGTGGTGAATCCTCTATGGGATATTCAAACACCTTCAGACATATTGACTTATACCCAATCATCTCATAACTACATCCCATAGGAGATGTATAACAAAGATGTCAAAGTATAAGCCTTCATGTCCAAGATGACTTGAACACCTCAAGTCTAAGGAAACTTACAGATCTTCATTAACATGTATAGAACCACATGAAGTCTCATAGCAGGTCACATCCGATGAATTACCCTTAACTAGCATTCATATGTTAACTCTCAACATCTCAATGTTTTCAGCCAGCGAGGATCAGCTGTATGGAAAAAACCAAGGAGTATAACATATTCTAGTCTTACAGAATCGACAATGTCCAGTCTCATCAATTCATTGACTAGAGAGATTTTAATACGTATATAATTACACACGATGAGATACCCACTAACTCTAATCCAATTACAATTTCTCTCATGCTATGCATTGTATTGTGGACTTTATTAATTGAGTTTAAGATCTAGTCACATACATATAAAATATACACTCAAAAAGTGAATTTTTATTTATCAAATAAATAAGACAATGTATAAGATGATTTCCTTAGAACATCTCTCAAGCATAACATACTCCCACATGGCATAATGTCAATCACCTTAGTATCTAATATCACAAGCTTCTACATGTCTCTCAAATTTATTTTGTGGTAGAGGCTTTGCCAAAGGATCTGCAAGATTCCTTTTAGTGAATTTTTTCTCAATTTGTATATCTTTCTTACTTATGATCTCCTTAATCAAGTGAAAGCGGTGAAGCACATGTTTAGATCTTTGATGAGACCTGGGTTCCTTGGCCTTTGCAATGGCCCTATTGTTGTCGCAGTAAACTAGTAATGCTTTAACAATGCTAGGAACCACTCCAAGTTCAGTGATGAACTTTTTGATCCAAAGTGTTTCATTTGCTGCTTCAAAAGCCACAATGTATTCTCCCTAAGCGGTAGAATCAGCAACGGTTTCTTATTTAAAACTTTTTTAACTTATTGCGCCTCCATTTAAGGTGAATATGTATCCAGACTAGAACTTGAAGTCATCCTTGTCTATTTGGAAGCCGACATCACTATATCATGTATAACCATATCACCTTCTCCATATACAAAGAATGAGTCCTTAGTTCTTCTAAAGTACTTAAGGATTTACTTAACAATGACCCAATGATCCATACCTGGGTGTGACAGATATCTACTCATGACACACAGAGCGTATGATACATCGGGCCTAGTACATAATGTAACATACATGATTCATCCTATAGCTGACACATACGGGATTTGACTCATGCGAATCCTCTCGTCTTGTGTGCTCGGGCACATAGACTTCGAAAGGTGAATCCCATGTCTCATGGGGAAAAAATCCTTTCTTGGATTCATCCATGCTAAACCGTTTTAGCACTTTATCTATGTATGTAGAATGTGAAAGACCAAGCAACCGTATTGATCTATCTCTATAAATCTTGATCCCAAGGATATAGGTTGCTTCTCCCATGTATTTCTTGGAGAATGTTTTGGATAACCAAACATTAACTGACTGTAGAACATACACATTGTTTCCTATGAGCAATATGTCATCAACATATAACACTAGGAATATGACTGCACTCCCACTAACCTTCAAACTCTTTTATTACCTCATCAAAATAGATGTTCTAACTCCAGGATACTTGCTTTAGTCCATATATGGATCATTGAAGCTTGCATACTTTATTTTTGTCAATAGATGTGAAATCCTCATGTTGTATCATAAACATATCCTCGAATAGATTTCTATTGAAGAAAGCTATTTTCTCATCCATTTTCCATATCTAATAATCGTAATGAGATGTTATGGTCAGGAGTATTCGAATGGATTTACACATGGTTACTGGTGATAAGGTTTCGTTTTAGTCAATACATTATTTTTGACGATAGCCTTTTGCCATTAATCTTGCTTTGTAGGTAATCACATTACCATCCATGTCAGTTTTCTTCTTAAAAAATTCACTTGCATCCAATAGGTGTTATACCTTCGGGTGGGTCCACCAAGTTCCAAACTTAGTTTACATACATAGAATCCATTTTCAACTTCATGGTGCTTAACCATTTATCCCTTTTTGAACTTTTTAGAACTTCTTCATAACTAGTAGGCTCCTCATCCTCAATGAGCAATACATCTTTCAATTCATATGTGAGAAATCCATATCTCTCGGGAATTTGACATGTCTTATTAGATTTATGATGAGGCAATATATTAATAGGTTCAGATATTACCTCATCATTATGAGTAATTAGATGTGGTTCTTGATTAGGCATCTCTTCGGTGTCTATTGGAGTATCTTGAATTATCCCAAGTTCAACCTCACTCTCACTATTTTCTTGCAAGAGAAACTTTTTATCTAGGAATAAAGCATGGCTTGAGACAAACACTTTTTGTTCCAAGGGATAATAAAATTGATAACACATTATTTCCTTAGGGTACCTAATAAATAGACAATTATCAGACTTAGCATCTAGCTTATCTGATACAGTTCGCTTCACATAAGCAGGACAATCCCATGTCTTCAAATAAGATAAAAGAAATTTCTTACCAGTCTATATCTCATATAGAGTAGTAGAGACTGCCTTAATTGAGACTCTGTTTAGCAAGTAAACAACTATCTCGAATGCATAACCCCAAAAGGATTTGGGAAGATTTGCATGATTCATCATCGACTTAACAATGTCTAATAAGGTTCAGTTTCTCCTTTCTAACACACCATTGTGTTGTGGTGTGTATGGAGGAGTCAATTGAGACAATATGACATTGTCCCTGAGATAATCCAAATACTCTTGGCTTATGTATTTTCCACCTTGATCTGATCAAAATATTTTTATACTTTTGCCAAGTTGTTTCTCTACTTCATGTTTTTTTTTGAACTTTTCAAAGACCTCAAACTTGTGTCTTAACAGATACTTGATGGGGTTAATCCGTAAGTGCACCGAATATCGTCAAGTATAAAGAGAGTAGGAAATGGTTGTTAAGTATAGTATACTAAGCAAATGTAATTGTCTAGACTAATCATGAGTTTGGGTTATGAAAGAACAAAAGAATTGAGAGAAAAATTAGAGAATTATATGAGGAGAGAGAGAATTGAGCTAGAGTAGGGAAAGAAAGAAAGAGAGTAATCTGAGAGAAGTTGATGGGAAAAGCAATGCTAAGACTTCGGTTTCACCTAAATGATTGTAAACACTAAATCTATGTTTGATTTCCTATCCTCAATGGTTGTTTGTAGGTAGACTATCCAATGTATTTGATGTGAACTTTTGGAACTACACCGGTGTTTTCGTTCCAATTAGTTGTCTACTTTCAGAGTGATAGAGCTGAAGGGTTGCTTTCCTAAGGAGATACCTATCACATGATGACACAACCCCTGAAATGCCTCCTCCTACTATAGGATGATGAATTGGAACTAATCCATTAAAATCTATGATAGCCTATTGCTCCTCGTAACATATCGATCTACTTTTGTAGGCGACTCTCCATGTCTCAGGTTTCTATAGGTCGAAGGATTAGGTTCTCCTTTTGGTTCATCAAATCCTCATGGGGATACGAATCTTGTTCTTTTGACATCAAAATTGTGTTAAATTAGTACATCTGGACCACAAATACACATATCACTGAACAAGAATAATTCAAACTTTATAGATTAAACAAGTAGTATCTATATATCAATAACGTTACTCCCTAATCCTAGAATCAAGAGTCTACTCCATGAATTTGGAGCTACAACTAGAAAACATCATGTATACAAGTTGCTATCAAGGCAATTTAGAAAAGAGAAAGAAAAGCTTAGTCTTGATGTGATGGATCATCTCCGATTGCTCTCTAATCTGAATTCTGGGCTTTAAGGCATCGAAATCTCCTTCAATCAACTCTTCAAAGTCTTCTTGAGGCCCTTGGTTAACACTCAATCGAGATCCCCTCCTCAAATCTGAAATCTAGCTTTTATACTAAAGTTCTAGGTGCCTGACACGGGCTATTCCCATTGGCACGACCCCTCCCCCATCACGCGCCCATGTCGGGTGCTACAGCTGCTGGAGAGAGGTGGCACGGGCCCACCCATGGTGGAAATCTGGAGCATTTCAAGTCGGGTATGGGTCGTGTCGGCTAGTACGGGTCACCCGTGGCACACATTGGAAATGATGGAAAATTGAGCATTACCCATGCCGACTGCCATGGGCTACTCATTTTGAGCTCTAAGGAAGCCTAGAATTCAACACCTCCCTTGCCGACTGGCACAGGCAGTCCGTGTTGAACACAATAATTGGCTAAGAAATTTGGTATAACCCATGTTGGCTGTCATGGGCGGTTCGTGGTAGTTGTTGGTGCAGGAAGCACCAGAATCAAACCTATGTTTTGATGTTTCAAAGGTTCAAAGTTAAGTCTTTTTGTTATCTGATGAACTAATCCAGTGTGCAAGATCTCAACTCTAAAAGCCCTAGTAGGTCTGGAGGACCTGATACTAGGCAAGGAAGTCTCGGCATATCGTGGAACTAGGCAGGAAGTCTAGATGGGTCAAGAGGACCTGACATCTGGCAGGAGGATTTGATAGGTCTGAAGGACCTGATATCGAATCAAGTGGAAGACCTGGAAGGATGATCCGATGCTGAGCAAAGTCCAAACAGGTCTAGAGGACTCGATGTTTGGTAGGTGAGTTGAGGTAAGCACTTGAAGTTAGTGCAGTAAGGTCGTGTCCCAGTGGGACAAACGTTAGGCGCTGATCCAAATCAAAAAACCAATGGATGTTTCTAAGTTGAGAAGATAGGCCGAACTATCTTATTCATGCATACTTATATTTGATCTAACTTTTTTTTTGTAGGACTGTTACTATTATTATTTTTCCTATGCTAACTTTATTTTATAGATAAAATAAAATTGGGATTTAAATTAGGTTCGATCGACTGAACAAGAGGTTCAGTCGAACGATCAAACCAGATTAGCAAAGGATCGAATAGAGGTTGTATACATGGAAAGACTAGGATCAGTCGACAGAACAAAGAAGGAAATAAACAACTGTCAAATCAAATTAATGTAGAAAAGGTAAACACAAGGATTAGTCGACTGATAAGCTTGATCAGTCAACTGATCAAGCATGATTTTCGGGATCGAACAGATCGGATTAGAGCAAAGAAGGAAGGGCGTAGGTTCAGTCGACCGATAGGAGGATCAGTTGACTAAAAAGATTAGTCGATTGATCAATTTTTCAATCGGCCGAATGTAGCCTATAAAAGAAGCCCTCGGGGTCCGAGCCGACAACAACTTTCTTGCATGCTTCATTCTGTTCCGGATACTACTGCTCATGTAAGCTACTACTACTACATCAAGAGGTAATTCGACAACCTACGTCGATGTTTAATCTTTATTGTCGTTATATTAATTTCATACTTGCATTTTATTTGTAATCAGCATACTTGTACTATTTTGCTTCCTCGAAAGAACTACTTTAGTGGATTAACTCATCAATATGATCTAAAGGGTCATGGGTTTGTGAAGTAGGAGTTGGTTGGGCTTTGAACCAAGTAAAAAAGGAGTGTGTCTATTATTTGTTATTTTTCGTTGCTACATTGAGTTACGTAAAAAGAAAAGATTTTCGAACAAGATTCACTCCACCCCCTCTCTCTCGTCTCCAATGATCCAATAATTAGTATCAGAGCAAGGTTGCTCTGAAAAGACTTAATAGTCTTTCTAAGCATTTTCTCTCTTTTCTCTAAATTTTTTTTAAAAGACTTATTAGTATTTTTAATGCCTTTTTTTCGGTTTATCGCTTATTCATTATTTCTCTTCCGCACAACTAATCCCAAGACAAAGTCTTGGATACTCTGCCTTAATATTTTTTTTGCAAGAAATATATCTCAAGAAGAAGGCTTCAGCACCGTCCGACCTCCTCTCTTCAATGGTGATGATTTCCCATATTGGAAAAGGAGGATGGAACTTTTTCCCAAGATGGACATCGACCAATGGTTCATAATCCGACACGGCTATACAACACCAGTCAACGAGAGTGGAGAAATTATCAATCTGGAGAAATGGACAATTGAAATGAAGAAGAAAGCACAAATTTACTCAAACACACTAAACACACTCCAATGCGCTCTAACCAAGGAAGAACTCAATTGAATCGGTCCATACGACAACTCCAAAAAACTATGGGAATTACTAATCAAACTATACGAAGGAACCGACGACTCTAAGGTAACGAAGCATGATTTACTATTAAATCAATTATTTAATATTAAAATGCAGTATGGAGAAACTGTGATGCAACTCCGCACAAGAATCAAAGATATCATCAACAGGCTCCACCTCATCGGCCACCAACTTGAAAATCGAGATATAATAAGGTATGCCCTAAACTCCTTCCATCAAAATGCACTGTGGGCATCAATATAAGGCTGTCATCAACCTTGACACTCAACTTCTTATTTAATGGCTTTAAATTTCCTGTCTTCTAAACCCTTATCGACTCCGATCTTAACCTCTTTATTGACTTCATGTTCCTCCAAGGTAGCATGTAAACCACATGCATGTCACTTATTCATCACAAGTGAATCCTATCTGCGGTCCCAAAACCCTCTACTACACAAATCTTTCAGATGCTAATTGCTAATCTGCACTTCCTACTTTATTCCAAAATGGAGGAGTCGAGTAACCCTAGATACCACAATCTCATGCTCTATCTGTCATGGTTCCAACTCTAAGAAATCCCTGTATCAAATTTGTAACTATCGCTCGGTGACCAACTAAAATCTCATACAGATGATATCTCCATATTTTTGGTGCAAAGATAATAGCTGTCAATTTCCAAATCATAGACAATGTAGTTCTTCTCGTATTTCTCCTATTGACGAGAAGAAATACCACTCATACGTGCTACATCCAAACTGCACTTAAAACACTAAAGCGAAACATCCGTGTAGAGCACAAATCCATCTTCCCCAAAGGGACCACGAAGACGGTTGCAGTAACCAGTCTTTGTTTGTGCTCTTAGAAACTTGCCTCACAAGTCTCTGTCTATGTAAATTTCTCTCCTTCCTAGTCAGTCAGGTCAACGGAAAAGCAAAGATAAAAACATCCTCTACCAATCTCCAATAATATTCAGTCAATCTCAGAAATCTACGAACCTCTTATATTGACTTCGGTTTTTCCCAATCGTTAACAGACTCTATCTTCTGAGGGTTTACAGATATGCTCCTACTCGAAACCACATGTCCGAGAAAACTCATTGAAAATAACCAAAATGCACATTTGATGATCGCATACAGATGCTCTCGTCGAAGCATCCCCAGAACTATGTGGAGTTTCTATTCGTGTTCCTTTTCAATCCATGAGTAAATCAAAATATCGTCAACGAAGACAATAATAACCTGATCTGGATACTCAAGGAACACTTGATTCATCAATTCCATAAAAATAGTAGGGCATTAGTAAGCCCAAATGACATCACCAAAAACTCATAATGCCCGTATCGGATATGAAATGTTGTCTTTCGAATATCCGCATCTCTTACTCTAAGATGATGATAGCTTGAGTGTAAGTCAATCTTAAAATACACACATGTATTATTCCGCTGATCAAATAAGTCCTCTATCCATGGAAGGGGATATCTATTCTTGATGGTCACTAAATTCAGTTGTCGATAGTCAATACACAATCTAAGTGACCCGTCCTTATTTTTGATAAAAAAAACATTGGAGCTTCCTAAGGTGACACACTAGGACGGATAAATCCTCTATCCAACAACTCTTGTAAATATATCTTAAGTTCTTCTAATTCCTTTGGTGTCATTTTGTACAGATCCTTTGATACCGGTGTTATACTCGGGATCAATTCAATCATAAATTCCACCTGCCTTTACGGGGGGGGAGCCGGGGAGTTCTTCCGAAAATATTTCCGAAAGTTCTCGAACTATCAGAACATCTGAGAGCTGTGAAATGTCATTTTCCACAACCTTAATCAATAACAATTGATATCCCTGACAATCCTAGGATAATAGCATATACGCTTGCAGTGCTGAAATAATCGACATCTCATCGTCCCTGGTCCCAACGAATTCCCACGAGAATTATCTGAATATCAAAAAGTAACAACTCTTGCTCAATACTCAACTGTGAGTAGTCAATCAACTCCTGCTCAAGATGATGTCAAATTATTTCATGACAAGCACCCGAAGGTTCACTGACAACAAACAACTACCGAAGTCCAAGGAACATCCCTTGACTTCTTGGTTGATGGTTAGCACCTCTCTAGATGGGAGAGATACCGCTAGGTCATGTAATCTAAGTGTAAGAACTCTACTCGTTCTTACCTACCAATAGTCCATCCAATGCCTCTCAAAGGTATCCCGAAATAAAATCCAAGTAACAGGATGATCCCAAAAATCCTCTTCTGATGAATCACCAAATAATGACCTAATCTCATAGATCGTATGCAGCTAATGCAGCCTTCTATGCATCAGTACCAGTCATGTACTCGTATATGCGCTCCTAGTTATCTAACTAAGTACAGACAACTAAACGATTGTAGTTTTCATGAACTAGAGTAAATTTGTCCTTAACTACACAAGTCAACCTTGGTATTCGGCCTCTATCCATCACTCAGCTAATAGTAGTCTGAGTTGGTATGATTGACATAAGTCAACCCTGGTATTCGGCCTCTATCCATCACCCAGCTAATAGTTGTCTGAGTTCGTATGATTGGTAAATTTACCTGAGACCGAAGTCTCGAACCTCTCTTAGGGATGTGATGTGCTTGACTCATGCTATCAAACTCAACGTCAATCGAAAACCCTAGAAAACTCACCTCTCGGGCAACAAGTTCAAGTCCCAATGACTCAACAAATCATCTCCATGTTTGACCTGGACCACGGTCACAAACATATCTACCTCAAGTCATCACTATAACAGACATCAAGGTAAAAATTAACTACAATATGCAATACCAGTAAACTTCTTACCTCCTATTACTTGGAGATATCTTGCCACTGTCTTGTCCCAAAAACTCAAAAAAATCACATCGAGAAAATAACTCACGATAACCAAAACACGGAAAATAGGCTTTCGCAACCTTTGCTCTGATATTAATAAATTGTCATGCCCCGAGAGGATATTTATCCGACAAAAATCGGACAACGCATCCCTTGTATGATGGATAATATCCTGAATACATATACAATAACAGACACAAATACATACCCCACACGGGTATTCACATCCACACTGTGTATAATAATGAGAAAAATACCCCACTCGGGTATTACACAACCATGCAGTGTAATAACAAGAAAACTAAGTACTAAACAATGGTCTACAAGACCAGAAACCCAAAAATATCCTATTGCGAGTCGGGCCGGCTTACGACATAAAGTACAAGATTGAAAATAAATCCGAAATCCAGATACAAATCCATTAATATAATACTAATGAATTAAACATATGCAGAAGCTAAAACAAACCAACTTAATACGAAAATAGATCCGGATCTCGATGTGAGTCGGACGACACGGGCAGATATCCTCCAAGTGACCCAATCATAATCCTGCTTACAAGGAAAACAAAAAAAGAAGTAGGGTTGGTGAGTACAAAAGAATACTCAGCGGATATAGAAAGATAGTGCATGATAATAACAGTAAGGGGTCAAAGGAAACTTACAATCTCATAGAAAGTACTCTAGCATATTTATACATAATCATGTACCATACATAAGAGCAACACTATAGAAATATAGTCCAACAATTCTATACCGCATAACGACACAAATCTATCATTCTAACACAGTCCAGAACCAGGTATAAAACTCATCTCCAACAAATGGTTCTATCTCAGACATAGGTGAGTCAACTCAGCATATAAATATAATCATGTGTTATATGAAAGAACATCTCAGTAGCAGTATGGTCCAAGATTCCTATACATCATAAAAACACCGGTCTACCATTCTAACACAGCCATATCATAGGTATAAGAATTGAACCCTAACACATGGGTGCTAACTTAGACACAAGTAAATCAACTAAACATATATATATATATATATATATGCATGTATGTTCATCAGAATGCATAATCAGCAAATGCAACAGAAATTTAATGCATATGCAGAGTACATCAAATGCATATGCAAAGCATTGATCGCACTCCAGCTACCACTACTCTGAGTGGCCGAGTGGTCAGGATCTAGAGTAGCTATCTAGCTACAACAAAAGGTCTGTCTGCACGATGCTCCAGCTACCACTACCTAAGTGGCCGAGTGGCACGACCAGACAACTGCTCCACTCCAGACCACTACCTAAGTGGCCGAGTTGGCAGGAATATGACTGACGACTCTC
>JBBUKS010473878.1:0-17609 GCA_038050645.1 Hedychium gardnerianum
GGATCAAATGGTCGAATCCTCCCTTCCTCTATGCGAGGACCGCGACTGTCACTAGTTATTGTTCGGGTTGGCTAGACTAATCTCGATAATTTATCTCCTCCGTGTTAATCTACGGATTGACGAGAGCATTGAGACGAATATTTCAACTTTTTACCACCACCGCGACTGCCGCTTCTGCCAGGACGCTGGACGATCTCTAATCTCTGCCCTTTATTATTTTTTCTTGATGCTTATCTTTTGCGTAAAGGTTGTCTCATCCTTCTCTTATTATTTTATATTGATCTATAGAATCATCTTTAAGAAAGACTCTAAAGCTGACTTTTGTCTATTCGTTGAGGTACTTTCTCAGTCTGCTTCCCGTCCAGGACGCTAAATCCCGTCCAGGTCGAATTCCTTCTTAAACCCGTCCAGGACGCTAAATCAATCCCACCATTTCTCCAATTCCCGTGCCTTGCTGCGCTCGCCGCTACTGCCGCCGCGAGGAGAAGGACGAGCGGCTCGGAACCGCCGGCGAGAAGGGATCTCAACTACTCTTTCTGCCTTCGCCTACACCTTATCCTCCTCCTTACCGCGGTGAGGTTCGATTCGACACCTCTACAAATCTGTGAAACACTGAAACTGTTAACGTAGTCTTTAAGAGAATTTGGTCCTTTTTATTCTATAAAAGAGGATCTTCACCCCTCGTGACATCTTATTGGCTTTATTAAAGTTTTTCGCCTTATCAGATTTTTTGTGGTAGAATTTTTTCCCTCTGTTATATCATCACGTTATTTTTTTGTTGCTGTTGCCTCTGATTAGGATTTGTCTACAGGTTGAAGAAATTCAAAATGAGGCTGTTGAAGGTAGCAACATGTAACCTAAACCAATGGGCCATGGATTTTGATACCAATTTGCGGAATATCAAAGAATCAATCTCCAGGGCTAAAGAAGCAGGAGCTGCTATCAGGATTGGCCCCGAGCTCGAAATTACTGGTTATGGTTGTGAAGATCATTTTCTCGAACAGGACACAGTTACCCATGCGTGAGTCCTCTATCTTTGTAGGATCGTAGTTCTTGGTTACAATTTAACTGCATTTGGGCGTAGTCATTTTTTATTTTTATTTTTCTGTTACTGATTCATGCTGCAGGGTAATAATAACCATTCGATAGAACAATTCTGTTCTCGACATCCTAGGTTGTAATAAAAGAAATTCTCCCTCAAAATTGAGAAGAATTTTTTGTTTAGCTACATTATGATGGCTGAACTGATATTTTATTATAAGTACAATAAATATAAGTACTAATATCATTGATTAGGACCTCTTGATTATTTTGACCAATTGAGTTTATTACTTTGATACGTGCAAAAAGGATTTTGACTAACTTTTGTAATATACATATAATCTTTTTCATCTTCTAGAATGAACCATTTCTTAGTATAAGATAGAGTGAAACTTATGAAAATGTCAGAATTTTTTTAAATAAAAAATGATAATAACCTACGCTAATGTTACCAAGTTCCTTGATTTCAGTTATCAAGTTTGGAATAAATAGATCTTCTTTCAATGTCATACAGTTGTATGAATAACTAAAAGAATAGAACATGTGAATTGCTATTTAATGAGACATTGGTTTGTAATATTGAACTAAGTGAAATGGTGGATGGCATTGTAGAGCCTTTACAATTTCATAAAACATGATACCTAATTGAATGTTGAGAACATGTTACTATGTTAGTAATAATGACTAAAGATGATTAAAATTTAAAAGGTCTCTCTACTTTCTACGAAGAATTGTTGTCGGAAAACTTATATGGTGGGTGGCAATTAAGGATTTTGCCTACTTCAGATGGAACCTAAATCCAAATTAAGTGGACATTGCTGCTCGTAGGAGTTTCCAAAGTGCAAAACCCAACTAATAGGTCAATCACTCTAGTGACCATTTTCAAGTTAGCTTGATAAAAAGTTTTGAATTGCCATATACCAGTCAGCTAACCAAGTATTTTTGAAGTTGTGCTAACATAAAATGAGTCAAATGATTTAATCAACACTGTTTGTGACTATGAAAAGCTATTCAAGATTTTTTTGTACCTCACTGCATGAGTGAAACGTTAAGTAGCTTACATATTTATTTAGTTAACATAAATAACTTAATCAACACTGTTTGTGACTATGAAAAGCTATTCAAGATTTTTTTTGTACCTCCATGTATGAGAGTGAAACATTAAGTAGCTTACATATTTATTTGGTTAATAGTTGATAAAATAAATGATCAGAAATTGTTTTAGAGATGATTGGTTTTACTGGACATAATTGCATAGTGGATTTATTGTGCTTATAGATCTTCTTCCTTTTTAACTAATCAAATTTATACAATTGTCTGCAGATGGGAATGCTTAAAAGATATTCTTCTAGGGGATTGGACTGAAAATATATTGTGTAGCATAGGTATGCCAATTATTCATGGCGGTGTTAGATACAATTGCCAAGTTTTCTGCTTGAACCGAAGAATATTGATGATCCGACCAAAGATGTGCCTTGCAAATGATGGAAATTACAGGGAATTTCGTTGGTTCTCAGCTTGGACTTCTAAGGACAAGCTAATTGAGTTCCAAATCCCCATAGATATTTCTGAGTCCCTATCACAACAGTCGGCACCATTTGGCTATGGCTATATTCAGCTTTTAGATGTGTAAGTAGCTTGTAGATGATTCTTAATCAAGTAGCATGATGCTTATCTTTTTGCTGTGTTTTCCTTGATTATACATGTAGTTGTAGTTATTTTATATTTTATAATATAACATCTACTTGCTAAATGATAGGTTATAGTAAAAAATAATTTATTTCTGCAATTTTCTCAGTATTATTTCTAACATCCTCTCCTGGTTTTATACACTTAAAATGTTGCACTTTTTATGAATGAACCAAGAAAATTCAGTCTATAGAGAATGATTATTAATAGAAGTTTCATTCATGATGCTAAACCGTCACTCCTTTTATGAATGAACCAAGAAAATTCAGTCTATAGAAAATGATTATTAATAGAAGTTTCATTCATGATGCTAAACTGTCACTCCTTTGTAATTACTTGACTTATCTATGATCAATACTTACTTAACTGGAACTATTGGGTATTTTTTATAATTTTAAAGTTTCATTACATGTCTAGCCATTTCTTGGTTCAATTTGGGGATTGTTTGTCCAAAAGATGTTTTTCTTTATATCATTACAGTTTGGCATTCCTTGATGGGAGAAGTATATATTTTAATGGTAGAAAGCTGAGTTTCCTGATTAAAAGATAATGAATATCAGAAAACCATAGAAATGATGCTAAAATGTGCTTCAACTGTCATGGATCGATGATGACAATATAAAAGAGCACAGGAAAGATCTAAATATAATCTGATAATAAAATAATATATAGGTAGAGTGGACTAGCTGAGGGATTAGCCCCAAGAATTAATCCCTAATCAGTGTTGTCTAGGAGCAGCCAATTCCTAGGACCTACCATGCATCATCTTCCCCATTGCAAGCTATGCGCTGTGCTCGAGCCATGGTTTCTTTCTGTTTTTCTTCAGATCTGGGCCATCTGGCCACCACCTATTCTTGTTATTGATTTAACTGCAGTGAGGCTTCTCAATTGCAGCAACTACCAGCAATGCACTAGATCCAGTGTTATAGATTGCATGGCAACTCGTGGCTTTGCGACCAATTCCAGCTTGGTCTAGAACTGTCCTCACATCTGATTTCTACTGTGGCTAATTTCTGTTGTTGATTGATCAAGTAGAACTGAAAGGGAGGTCATGATGATGGGGCAGTTCTACTTTTTTGGGAAGTATTTCAAGAACCCTTAACAGCAGCTATATGGGGGTAATCTCTACCCCAGTTTTTAATATAGGAGCTCATAATGCCGTTGGCACAATATAATCTACTCATCTTTTCCATTCTGAGCAGCAGTCCAAGTCATGGAAAGAAAGCCTAGGCGTGTTGCATCTTCTTTTGCTTCAGCTGTGAAGATTACATGTAAATTTTTTAAGAATATTTCTTCCTTCCATTCAAAATGATGGATTTGACTACTTCAGCGCTCTTATCCTAAAACTCATAAGACTTTTCTAATAATAAGCCTTTTAGTACTAAATGCATTGTTACTCATATAACTCAATCCGTGACACCCTTAGTAGCAAAGATATTTTAGCGCATGATTGACTCTGAGTTAAAACCTGGAATTTAGATTTAAGAGCTACTAAACATATTTCTCCTCTTTGGCCATATACCAATATCTCGTCTTATCAATATCTCTTTTGCATATATCACTAATCAGTAAAGGGAATTGATCAGGTCACTCCTTTTTGTGTCTACTACACGTTAGCAAACTAAGTAATTGTTTCCATTTAGGGTGGCAGCCAATCAAGCTGGCTTTATTTCCATTTAGGGACAACAGCAAGTCAAGTACCAACATCTTTGGATAGTACCCAAACCTGTATCTGTCTAAACATTCACTATCTGTTCCGTCTAGCATGTGTTTCATATGATAAAGGGGTACCAATCTCGTTGGTACCCAACATAAGCGGCTAGAAGATAAGGGCACCCATGTGTACCTGACTTAAATGAGAAAAATATGTGGGTACCTATGGATACCGGGTGCCTACAATTTTAAGTGTACCTGAAGATCTGAATCCAATTACAAGTATAATTGGATACCTAAATTGACTTAAATGACTTGGTGCTGGATATCTGATTATTGGTGATTACTGGGTGTTCATTGCCATCCTTATTTCCAGTTAAGAGTTACTAAACATGTTTTTTTGCATTGTTTTCTTTGGTCCAATATGTTATTTTAGGTTTACCAGTCATATGATACCTGATTTTGACCACCAGATTTTGGTTTGGCGTGTATTTGTTGTAAAAAATACCATTATTTAATCAAATTTTATGTTGTCAAGCTTGTTAGCGGGAAGTAATTCTTTGCTCAGACTACAATCTGGTCTGACTTTTTTGGCTTTTAATATGCTCTGTCAAACTGATCGTTTGAGCCTATATCTCATTATGGTCTCATATACCAGTGCTTTTTAGATGAAATCAGTAGTAATGAAACCATTTTGGTCATACCAAATATAATCTGTCAGACAACTGCTTATTGCTAAACTGTTTAGTTTCTGTCATGGCTTTTTATCAGATCTATTGCTGCTGAAACATGTGAAGAGCTTTTTACGGCTAATGGTCCTCGAATTGCATTAGCATTGAATGGTGTTGAAATTTTTACTAATGCTAGTGGAAGCCACCATCAACTAAGAAAGCTTAATCTTCGAATGGATGCAATAAGAAATGCAACTCGTTTTTGTGGAGGTGTTTATGTGTACAGTAATCACCAAGGATGTGATGGTGGTCGCCTTTATTATGGTGTGTGATCTATCTCCTTGAACATTAATCTCTAATTTCTCTATTCCGATTTTTTATGGTGATGCTGTTTGTTAAAATTACTTAATAAAAATCTTTTGGTATCTGCTTTAACTATTTCCTAAACTGGATCTATGTACAACTCTACATCCTTCAGCATTTTTCTGATGGATGCAGAATGCTAACGTTCTAGTGGTTGACAAAGGAGAAAAAGAGGAAGGGAAGAACAACAAAGTAAACTAAAATATTAACCAGGAATGGTTAAGGAAGTGAAGAACAACAATGTAATCTAAAATATTGACTAGAAATGGTCTTATCTCCTATTCTCAACGAGAGCAGTCAATCAATGTCAGTGTCATTAGCTTTAGGAATACTTGAACTACTAACTGCAAAGAAAATCTCTATATGATGAAGATTTGAAACTTGGTGAGGTTGTATTCATAGATTATTTATTAGCTTGGATATTGTAGATGGGGCTAGAGTTGGTTACTAATTTTGACTATGCTATCTATTGAGCTACTGTAAATTGACTACTTAACTACAAGATACTTTGATTGTCTCTATTATCTATGGACTCTCTTCCGTCAGATCACATGGATGACTCTGTTTATTTCATGAAGACAGAAACAATGGTGGTTGAAGACACTGATTGTGTTGATTTTCTTCTAATTGAGTACCATTTTGTTATGACTTTTTTCAGTGTCAAAGCTTGACACTTGTATATAAAATTGAACCTACTCATGTTGAGTTAGCTTATGCCAATAAAACTTGGAAAAATAATTGTGTGCCTGAAATATGACAATCAGGATTCTAGCAGAATCAAATGATAGCTCAAATAATTTTGAAATGATCTTCTAGCCATGAAACTCTCCTGCTCGTAAGGAGAGGCGCGTGGTTCTCCAAATAATTGCACTATGATATCTGGACCAATTTGCTTGCGGATTACTATGTATCTTACAGTTCCTTAAACATCATTTTTCTACTTGCTGCTATATTAAATGACCTTATCAAGCCATAACTGAGAAAAAGATTAGATGGTTTTGCCAGAGGTTTGTGGTTACCTTTTGCCCATTGAGCTTATTGGTTTATTTATATCTCAGTGAGGAATGCCACCTTCTAAAGTAGTATATATTTTTCTTATACTCAGATAAAATAGTTTGCCTATTCACTCACACAATTTCTCCATCTTTTAATATTTCATGTTCTACACATCATTGCAGATCGTGGTTTGATTTGATCAATGTTTTCTTGCAATTTGATTGTTGTTCTTGTTTTTTTTTGTTTGAAACTTTTTGCTCTACAACAGTGAATTACACTCAATCCTCTTATTTCATTTAGCATCTTCTTCTAACAGATGGATGTTCTTGCATTGCTATAAATGGTGACATTGTTGCACAAGGGTCTCAATTTTCCTTGAAAGATGTTGAAGTTTCAACTGCTATTGTTGATCTAGATGCTGTAAGTCATTCTTTCTAGTAAATATTATTGTATTTCTTTCTAGCAGATTAGCTATTGGAACATTGTTATCAATCTTTGTTATAGGAGAAAAACTGTCAGGATAATCAACATCATAGGTTCCGTTTGGTTACCAACTTAGATTTTAACTAATTCGAAATACCTTCAGTGGTGTCAAGAAAGACATTCTTGGCCCCCGGGGCTATGGTGCAGCGGAAGGGTGCCAAGTTGTCACCCAGGCACCTGTTGTTTGATCTCTAGCTACGACGCATTTGCAGGAATTTTTCCTCCAAATGGGACGCGCAATCACGGGATGCTAGGCTTTTGGGCTGCCCGCTGCGAGCCCTTTCCGATTTACCCTGACGGCCGGTGAGAAACTTCCGTGGGACCATATCGGTCGCCCCAGGTTCGGTATTACCCGGTTCATCATTTTGTAAGAAAGACATTCTTGATACTAATTGCCAAGTATCATTAGAATGCAAGGCTGTCATGTCATCTTAGCCTAGCCCCACCTTGGATCTGATGAACTTCTCAAGTTGTCTAGGAAATTATAATAGAATTGAAAGTAGAAATAAAAGAAGAATGCTATGGAGACAAGTATGAGAGATGTAATGAGAAAGAGGATATGAGGTGCTACATTTATCAGTTAACTTTCTTTGGAAATAGGAAGGTCAAGGTCTCAGGAAGAATCTAGGACCATGAAAGATTTTGGAAGAGCAACAGAGCCTTGGGGGATGACTGTGACTTCTCTCTTTTGTCCTACTATATAGGTCTAGTGGTTGTGGCTCTGGTCTTATTGCATATGTAGTAGGAGATGAACAATGTGGAATAGTTAAGAATGGTCGTGTGGCTGAAAAGAAAAGGAGTTTATTCAAAAGAAGTCGCATTTGTAGAGATGAGGACCTGTTGCAATTCAAGAGAGTAACACCGACACTCCTCCATATGATAACTAAGAAAGTTATATTTGATAAACCTAGCATGCCAAAGAGATGAATAAAGTTTGATACTCAGGCATATATGGTGCCAGTATAGTGCATCACAAGGAAAAGAAGGGTGAACATGATTTGACTATAAAGAAGGAAAGATGACATACAATTTATAAGATAACACACATACAGTGCAATGAGAATGACATTTTTTCAAAACTTGTGAGCAACTCTCATTTAAAGCAATAGCGTACGAATTGTCTCAACTAAATGTTAACTTTCAGCAACACTATCCTTTTAGTGTGTAAGAAGATAAATGAAGGATGGCCTACCCTAATAGAAACGAGCAAAAGGTATGTGAAAATGCTCCTTGACATTGCCACTTCTAGAGCCTTAATTGACACACCAAATAAATTTCTTATCTAAGTACAAAAGGAATAGAAAATGGAAAATATTTTAGAACACTCTCTGAATAAGAAAAGTTTTGTCATTTGCATAGCATCTAAAATTAAGTTGTAATCATATTTGACTTGGACTCAAGTATCAGAGTTCACCAAGCAAACAAAATCAGAAACATGTTTGTGGATACTGTTTTTACCTAATTAGCAACATCACCCCCAGTGGGTTGCTGCGACCATAGGCATGGTATGATACCCTGGACAACCACGCTACAATTTGTCTCAACACTTGCTAAATCAACCAACCACTCAACAACCACATGGTTTTTCAGATAGATTACTTCTAAAATTCTTTATTGTATGAAACAATAACAGAAAATCAACTTACTAACTACAAATGAAAGTCGTTCTACTGCTAGTGATAAGTAAATGCTAACACAAAAGGAAACCCTTGCAAAAAAATATATACAGGTAACGAGAAATAAATGTTACTGGAAAAAATGTTTGAAATCCTCAAAAAAACATTGTGAAATATCCTCAGAGCTTCCACCTAGATGTGGTTAGATCTTACCTACCTGAACCTAAGTTAGTTTCCGCTTGTGACTGTAGAGTAGCAAGGAAAAAACAGTCAGTAGAGAAAATTGAGCAGGTCAAGCATCATGATGGATGACAATAATGTAAACAACAAAGTGAATATCGTGCAATGAACTGCAAGTTAAATAACTACTTAATGCAGAAAAGAAAATACACTACTACAATCTGCAAATTACACAAAAAATGCAAGCTACAAAGTACCAATCGATGTGTGTATTAGCCCATCAAATTGGCGTGAACCCCTGCATTTCCTTTCTGTGATAATGAGTGGTGCCTCCAACTCATTACTACCGAATTAGCCTGAGGATGCTTCATCCGACATCATTCTCGCCAGCAAGCCAAGCACAGTTGAGGTGGAAAGAAGCCAGTACAAACTGCTAATGTTTCACCATCATCTTAGTGGGACAAAGGGTCCATCTACATATAATTCAGCAGCCACTAAAACAATTTGCATTTGCAAGAAAGTTGTCCAATTGTAATTTTATGCCTTTGGTTTACCATGTTCTAACCTAAGTGCATCAATTAACAACAAGAAAAATAAGCATGCATGATACATCTAAAGATACAACAGTAATATAACAATCACAACATGTGTTGCATATAAATAATCAACATTAATAACAAGTTATGAATTTGTGTAACATGATGCTTATGTTCAACAACAGTAAACTGAGTTCAACAAGAATTATACAAGCGATACATGCAGCCAAATAATAAGGTAACATTGGGACTTCCTGTAAGGATAGATACGCCACTCTTTTATTAGTCCTCTTGATTCAATGAATGAGGAAAAAAGGAATCTATCTTTAATACACCTTGATTTACCATAGATAACTAGAAGTAAGCTACTGTGGTTGGATGAGTGCACTCTCCTGTTGTTGCGATCGACACTCAATAAATTGAGGGTTCTAGATGAAAAATAAAAAATAATAAAACTTCCAATCATTATAATGCATACAGACCCAAATCACATCAACGGCTAGTTTATGTTGCTCTCCCAAGGAAAAGGAAAAGGAAAAGGGATGAAGAGGCCACTACTTTGAGGAGAGGAGGGTCTATCGACATCTGCTAAAAGGCCAGCCAGCTAGAGGTCAAGTGCTGGCACATGGTGGAGCAACAACTACACAAACAATGGGTGACTACCAACCAACTACAAGCGATGACAACCTTGACAAGGTTGGCCAAACAAGATCAGACAAAGGGAGAGCTCGAAGGTGCTATTGATTGTTGGTGGGGCATGCTGTATGAATGACGACAGACACGATACTAGGAGCAGACAATAACGGTCAGAACATTGACAGTGACTATGTGTGGTGATGTGCAGTGATGACAACACACAGGCACTTTGAGGTCTTGTACTAAGCAAGAGAAGAGGGACTTGCACTAGGTTTAGCAGGCAAGGAAGAAGGGGTGGTTTTGCTTGCCAACTTATGCGTCCCTTGAGTAGGAGGGGGCATGGTGTGGCGTCAAATAGGGGAAGAGGGAGGAGTTACATGCAACTTGTGGATAAGGGAGAGTGGATGGCTATTAAATAACACAAGATCCTAATTCAAAAG
This sequence comes from Hedychium gardnerianum, assembly GCA_038050645.1. NCBI lineage: Eukaryota > Viridiplantae > Streptophyta > Magnoliopsida > Zingiberales > Zingiberaceae > Hedychium > Hedychium gardnerianum. The sequence continues at coordinate 10,305 of JBBUKS010473878.1, forward strand.
CTCAATTAGTGGAACCTATTAAACTTAGTTCACCACGGTCTCAACCATAAATTTTTTATTTGAAATCCATTTGAGCCCGTGTCCAAACTGAGATTAAGTCAAGTCCCACCCAACCATGATATAACACCCAATTAATCCCTAAAACTAAAATAACACCATCAAAACAATTCTTAGAATGTTTGGTTAAGCAGGAAAATTCTTATTTAATCTGAATAAAAAAATCTGATACTCCCCAATTATATTTATTTAAATCTTATTTAGTGTTCTAGAATATAAGTAAGACTCTCACTCTAGGCTCTGAAGACTAGAAAAACTATAGATCATCTTTTGTAGATTTTGTAGGCTTAAGCGATTGTAAATTAGGAGTGAAGAATCCACTAGTAGAGAAACTAACTGTATTGCCATGCTAATTGATATAATCCTCAAGACATATGCTATACCGATTACCTTTTTAGTTCTCAAATCTCGGATAAATAGAGTCAATTGTAAAAGTATGTTTGCAAATGATAAATTCAGAGAAAAATTAGGCATATATATACGACAAAAGAAAGTATGTAGTAGGGGACCAGATTAATAGCCCTCTGTAAGTGATCCATCTACTAGAGTAAAATATTAGTTGAATGACGTATTAAGTGAATTGTAGTAATATCTCCCATGCTGATTGAAATCAACAAGGTATCAAGTGATACTGACCTTATCTCATCTAGTATGAACTAAACAAAGAGGAAGATATATATACTTTGGCAAGCAACAAAGAGGAACAACAAGAAGTTGAGGAAATGAAGGTGGTGACACAGGTAGGTAGTCCTTTTATTTTTTTCCAACCGCATGGGATTGGTAGTTGTGACTTTTCCAGAGTTGTCAGAGGACAAGGGATCATGTATAACATGGATGGCACAATGAAGGGGAGCTATGTATGGTAGGGTTGGTCTAGGTTAGGTTTATTACTTATTATCAATATTAGTAAGTTAATGTTAGCTTATCTTATACCATTATGACTTATAATATAGATTTTAGGTAATAAGTTTTATTAATTAACACTAACTTATTAACTAGTAATGGATAGTGTTATAATTTATTTATAAACTTATGGTAATTAAGGTATCAGTTATAAGTTATGCCTATAAGTTTATATTAGTAAGTATAATTATATTAATTAAGTTATAAATTATAACTAAGTTATATATATAATTATATTTATTTTAAGTGGATTAGTATCAATATATTGATTTATTAAGTATGCTTTTAATATTAAGGAAAATTAATATTAGAAACTTCTTTACCTGTCCAACTTCTATCGAATCTAGATATTTGTAATCATATCTATAAATATTAGCAAGTTATATTGTTGCAGTTTATAAATTTATATCAATTAAATGGATTAAATATTTATAATATTATAAATTTTATATCAATTAGATGGATTAGTATTAATAATAAACTATATATTGAGATAACAAACAAAGTATACCGTGTTATAGTTAGTTGTGGATATGGAGATTGTCAATATGTTAGAATTAAATATTTGGTTATAATGACATGTTGATACAAATGGTATATAAATATAACACATTCTGTATTGGCAATGTGCAAGATGATCGAGACTATCTTAGTGCTGGGATCATATTTTTGAAGTAAAGAAACAAATAGGAAGGGGATAAAGGAGCAAAGTCATCATAATTCATCTAGGATGTTTTGATGAAATCACATCATTTTGTCTAGTAATTGAAATTCCAGAGTACTCTCACCCTGGACAAAGGCGGGGAAGGAGCCATAGCTGTCGTCCACCATTGGGGAAGCTGTCATAAAGTAACAGGGCTTGTAATGGTTTTTGACTTGGCAATTGACAACTTGACATGGATAACTTAGATGATTTGCCATAATGACATGGCATAGTTAACAGTTGATGAATGAAAAATTAATAGATGATGGACTTCTTATTAATTTTGAAAGTATATGATAGTTTTGATAAAATTAAAATTACATGATAAATTTGTTAAAATGTGAATAGCATGTGATATATTTAGTAATTAACCTAATTTTTCGTATGAAGTACGTAAAGGTTAAGATGAAATGATGAATGTAGTTCCTATCCAATGTGAAAGTTACATAAGTTCTGGTCCCACTAACAAATTATTATGATAATTCTTCAGGTTATCAATGCTATCTATTTTCAAATAATTTCTAAACAAATAAGATTACTGAGTATTTCAAGAATCAGTCAAGATACGGACATTGCAAGTTGCATTCCACATTGTTAATTTTTAGTATGTAGGTAAAAGTTAAGATGAAATGATGAATACAGTTCCTATCAGATGCGAAAATTACATAAGTTCTGGTCCCACTAACAAATTATTATGATAATCCATCAGATTATCAATGCTATTTATTGCAAATAATTTCTAAACAAATAGGATTACAAAGTATTGCAAGAATCAGTTGAATATACTGTCATAGCAAGTTGCACTCTACATTGTTATACATGTTAAATAAACCACCCTTTGCACTTATAGACTTTTATATCATTATATAATCGTATGAATGAATACCTAATGTGAATATGTATTACCTGTGTCACATGGTCTCTTTTATATGTTTCTCTTTCTCGATGTTAATGTGAATCTGGATAACATTTTTCTTCTCAGTTTTTCTGTTATCCTGAAAGATATAGCTTTGTTCTTCCCAGTTTTCTGTTATCTTGAAAGAATAACTATATCCACTGAGTTTGATACTACACAAGAGATACACTTGTCATCATCCATTCATTAGTACTTCAAATTCATTGACATTTTGCTATAAGCAGGTGTCTAGTTACCGGGGATCAATAAGTAGCTTCAGGGAGCAAGCAAGTCATCAAACAGAGGTTCCTTCAATTAAGGCACAATATAGACTTTGTCATTCATTTAATCTAGGATTTGTTCCTAGTATGCCAATAGAGGTCAGCTCTTGACTTAAATCACTTGCAAATTAATGCATTTTTCTTTCTTTCTTTCTTTTTCTTAGTATTTTGATCTTCCTCCATTGAATACTGGTTTGGTGAATATAGTGTATGACTACTAGTTGTCTTTTGTTACCTTGTATTTTTAATTTTTTACACTAATTTATTTGTTAATGGTATGTATTGAGTACTTCAATTGTAGTTTTACAATAGAAAATTTTGTTGATAAACAAATTTTAAGCACCTTCACGTTTTATTTTCTTTTAATGACATCAGGCTTTCTTCTAATATCCTTTAATCAGATCATTTGATATAGAATAGTCTAGCATAATGGTGAAACTTTTATTTGTTATCTTCCTGATAAGATCCTCTTGTATACTTCTGATCAGTAAACTTTGACATGGTCAGATTGCTCCTCTGAGTTGAGGGTGGAAAAGGGAGTCACTTTGTAATGGTTGCAGTAATGCAAAATTTCAATTATTAACCACTATGTAGCCACCTGATCAAGATACTCTTGATGATTACTAACATCACGTTAATCATTTGGGCACGAGTGTATACTTATCAATTCTTGACTGCAGACTTGAGTATTAGTTGGGATTTTTTATAGTTTTTTTTTAATAACCATAAACACTTTTATGTGGTTGAACCAAAAATTCTACTGTAGTATGTCTATTCTACTTATGAACCAAGCTTGAATTAGTTGGATGAAAACGTATAGAGGTGTTATTGATCAACTCACTGCATAGCACATATGCAGTGTGAGGGGGCATATGTGGGACCATATATAATCAGAATTTAGATATTATATTTATAATAATATCGCCTAATTAGAATATTTATTGGTCGTCTAAGTACATATTCATATCATCTTAAACGCGTCTCTCGGAGTTTTCCCTCAATAGGTGCAACTCCGACTTTCTCTCTAATATTTTCATTTCTTATTCTGTCCTTCGAATGTTTGCACATTCACCTTAACATCCTCATCTCTCCGACTCTTATCTTCTATTTGTGTGCTCGAGTCATAACCCAACATTCAATTTCATATAACATAGTAGGTCTAATTGCTATTTTGTAAAACTTCCCTTTAAACTTTAGAGGTACTTAACTATCAAGAACATCCGCCGCTTTCCTCCACAACCATCTTCTTGTATTCTATGTAAAATATCTCTTAATCTCTCTATCCTTTTGTAAAAATGAACCTAAATACTTAAAGCTCTCTCAGGTACAGGTAGTTCGTCATCTCCTATGTTAACAATTACCTTACTATGTCTAATATTGTCAAATTTAAATTCCATATATTTTCTTTACTCTACTAAGTCTTCTTTCACTTTCAGTATTTCCTACTAAGATTCGAGCTTGACATTTACTCTTTCACATATCTCATCTACCAAACAATATGATCTGCAAACAACATGCATAACGTGTCTTGGATGTGTGTTCATCCATGATTAATGTAAAAAGATAGAGACTTAGAGTTGATCCGCGATGTAATCCTATCTTTATATGAAATGCTTTGGTTAATTTGCCTAGAGTCTTCACTCTTGTCATTACATATTCTTAATTATGTCAATGCATGCTACATTAATACTTTTCTATATAATTCTCCATATAATTTTTCTCGGGACTCTATCATAAGTTTTTTTTAGGTCGGTAAATACTACATATAAGTGTTGCTTCTGTTCCCAATACTTTTCAATTAGTCGAAGATGCATAACTTTTATTATTGACCTTTTAGGCATGAATTCAAATTGATTTTCGATCACCGTGGCCTTTTTCTCGAGTATTTTTTTATTACTCTTTCCTAAAGTTTCATGGTATGACTTATTAGCTTAATTTTCTTATAATTCACATAATTTTGTACGTCTCCTTTGTTTATATATAAGGGGGATTAGAATACTTACCTATCTTTCACTTATCACTCATTTTTTTTTTTTCAATATCAGGTTGAATAACATCGTAAGTCATTCAATATCTTGTTTTCTTAAGCACTTTCATATCTCTATCGAAATACTATCTGGCCTAACTAGTTTTTCATTTTGCATCCCATTTAAAGTCTGTTCTACTTCTGAAGTTTAAATTCTGCGATAATTAAATTTTTATACTCCTCTAATTTACTTAAATTATCTAAGTTAAGTTGGTCATCTAAACTTTCATTAAAAGGTTGATAAAAATACTACTTCCATTGCTTTTTTTATTTCCTCATCATCCACTAGTACCCTATTGCATTCATCTTTAATATATTTTATTTGGATAAGGTTCTTGTCTTACTCTTGCTCGCTTTAGCTATTTTATAGATATTTTTCCCCCCTTCTTTTGTATTTCTTTTTTATCCAACTATTGATATAACACTACTAACCGTCCCTTCTGTCAGTTAGGAGTTGTTTTTACACAAAATATAATTCTAAATGTAATTATTAAAATTGCATATTTGTTTAATCAATAGGTGGCCATTATAATAAGTAAATAAAATATTGATTAAAAAAATGCATTTGTGTGCATCGATTCACAAAAAACAAAAAAAAATGCAAAGACAAAATAAATATTTGAAATTCATTCAACAAGTTTCTATTCATATTCTTTAATCTTTGAAGTGATGTATTGGCCAATAGGTTCTTTGTCGGAAGAGTAGATAGGAAAACATGAATTAACAATGGAAATGACTGTCAACAATATGTTGTGAAATTTAGAGAAGAAAGATTAATATATATCAGAGGAATTTTGTTTTTACCTTCTGATTGTCAATGATATCAGAAATAAAAATATCTATAATTCTATCATTTCTCACCTAAGGCACCTGTTTGTTCTCTCCATAACAACTCTTGCAATGAGTTGTGTACGCTTTGGAAGGTAGCTGTTTTGAAGTATGAACTATCTCATTGAGGTGTATTCATACAAAATTTTGTTATCAATATGTACATTTTTACTGCAGGTATTTTTTTCGAATAAGTTATATGGCTCCTGTTGGTTTATTAATTTCCTTATTTTAATATATAAAATTCAAATGTTTGTCTTGACAGGTGAGGTATCATTGTCCAGAGGAGGAGATTGCTTTAGGTCCTAGTTGCTGGTTATGGGATTACTTACGAAGAAGTGGAGCATCCGGTTTCTTACTTCCTCTTTCTGGTGGAGCAGATAGTTCAAGTGTTGCTGCCATTGTTGGTTGTATGTCCCAACTTGTAATAAAAGGTGTGTTCTATGTTCATGTTAATGCCATTTCAGGATTTTTCATGTCAGTGTTTTTACTGGAAGATGCTGTTTATGAAAACAATTGCAATTTACTACATAGTTGAATTGTCCGCTTGATAGGGGCACAATTTGACCTGTGAGTTCAATCAGCCTGGTCAGCCTCTCGATCAAGTACTGACCAAATGTTTGCCTAAGCATCATTCAGTTGGTCTAGCCGACATTGCATTCTGCTAGAGGCAAACCCCACCCCTTTTTGATCTCTCATGCTTTGAAGCTCATGAGGGCTCCCATCCCTCGCTCAAATGCCAATATACTTGTATGCTCAAATTACCACGATGCAACTTTGTTGCTCATGACGATATTGATATTCTTGCCCTCCATTTCCCCACTCCACAAGTGGGGTATTACCATTTTGTAAGATTCTTACGACCTCCCCACCCTCAAGAGGGAAGATGCCCTCAAGGACATGGCCACCTCTAGGAACAAGTTTGTGCTCCATCCATTGAGCATCTCATAGAACCGCTAGTTTGATATGTTTTTCAATATCTCCCCTGAAAGAAACTGATCCGCCTGGCCATCAATGAGCATCGCTGTCACTACCAAAGATATAATTTCACTTAGTCGTGACTAAAAGTAATTTCCCATCCATCGATCTGTTTTCAATTTACCAAAGAGTTGGTCTGAAGCATCTTATTAGGAGCTCATTAATAGTTTCTTTAAATGTTGAAATTTCCTGAACTTTTAGTCAAACTCAAACTCATGAGCAACATATAACACCTTTTCTAGATCATGATTTTACATTTTTGCAGGTTGTTTGAATTATATCATTCTTAATAGTATTCTAATAGTCTTTTAGTATGACAATAGGACAGGCAGGTTGTTGACACAGCTGTTAGCTTTGGAGTGTTTCAACATGTATAGCATGTTTACACTATAGGGAAAATGGAAATATGGAAACTAGTTAAGTTTTTTTCCTCCGTTCAATTGGAAGTATGAGGGAAATAATAGCAAAGGGATATATGGTCTCTTCTTTTCCTCCAAAAGTACTTAAAAATGGAGAGAAACTAAAAGAGAAGAAAAAATTATCAAACTCTATTTAGTAACAACAACAACAACAACTGAGCCTTATCCCACTATGTGGGGTCGGCTATATGGATCCTTTTACGCCATTGAGCTCT
>JBBUKS010473889.1:0-17609 GCA_038050645.1 Hedychium gardnerianum
AAATAAAATATAATTTAAAAATCTAAAATTTATTTTACAAATAGGTTGAAATTTAAAAGGTTTAATTTTAAAATTTACTCACTTATGGAGTCCACTTTGATATCAATTTCAAACTTCATTTTTCTTCTCATGTTCCTCATTTTAATCAACTATTTTTAATCTCTTCACCTTTTTTCTTTTTCAATTTTTTTTGTTCTTATTAGAGTAACTGAACCTCATCAACCCTTGCTCTTTACAATCAGAATAGCAAATTCTAGAATAACGAAATAATCTTACTTAACATATTATTTTTTTTTAGAAATTAAAGATTATAAAATTATGAATAAGTGGACTTTTGGATTGGTCAAAATCTATCTATCTGAGTGATGCATGGTGAAGATTATGTTTCCACCATAAATCTCATTGTTTGGCTTAGCAAAAGGATTAGAGTATCCAACTCTAGATTCTTGTCTGGATTTAGAAGTATCTAACAGCGTTGGTCAAGAGATTGCCAGTTCGGCATCCGTCGGAAATTTGGCTGAGTGCTTAATTGGAACGGTGGAAGGAAATTTGGCTCATGAGCCGTGACTCATCAAGCACTGTCGAGGCCGGTCGGGCATTGCCGTGGCCGGCCGAGTATTGCTGGGGCCGGTCGAGCACCGACAGTGCTTTGTCGGGGCGGCAGTGGAGCCGACAGAGAATTATCGGGTCGGCAGTGGCGCCGGCAGTGCTTTGTCGGCCCCGACAGTTCTCAGCGCCGGCTGAGCACTGCCGGGCACGCCATTTCTCCCCGTCGGCCAACCACAACCACCTGCACCGGTGCTCGGCGTCAGCAGCCGCGCACTGTTCAGTTTGGAGAAGAAAGGTAAGTTCGCCATATGAGGGAAAGCAGAGCGGAGGGGAGATACCTGCACGCTAAAAGAGGGAAAGCATAGCCGAGGGAAAATCGTTGTACACCGGTGAGGAAAATCATCGCCGGAGGAAATAGAGTTCACCGCGGAAGAAAAGATCGAGCCGCAAATCCTATTTTGTTCCCAAATTTAGTGACAGATTTTAATATTCCGTCGTTAATAATGACGGAATATTAAAATTCGTCTATTTTAGCGACGTATTAGTTTTAAGGCTGTCGCTATTAACGACGATTGTAATATTCCATCGCCAAAGTCGTAAACAGAGATAGCGACGGATTTTAATCTGTCGCTATTTGCAATGGATTAAATATTAATCTGTCGCCATTTGCAATGGATTAAATAATCCGTTGCTATTTACGATGGATTAAATAATCCGTTGCAAAAGCCGTCGTTATAAGCTGATTTTCTTGTAATGTCTCATGATACCTTTGGTATTAGCCGAGCGAGTTTCTAATTTTGATTTGAAAGTCATAGATCAGAACTGGATCACGAGTCCGGTAAAGCTCTGGCATCTCAATTCTACATACCCTCGGATCATGGAATCTTATCCGCTACGGTGACTGAGCGACCCTCTCTCCCTCCACTTAGATCTACTGCCTTCTCCTTGAGAAACTAGAGGGTCGACTACGCTTCCCTCTTCATCTTTTCTTATTAGAAATATCTTTCTACTTTTCTCTTTTGATTCATCCACTCAGTCCCAACGACTTCCGATTCCTGATTGGATATTATGCGGTCCTGACTTATTTGAATTGCGTCGCCTTAGCATTCTTTTTCACTATTTCTTTCAATTGAAAATGTCTGAGCCGGATGTGTTCGTCTTCATGGCTGGACCGAATTTTTCATTTTCTACTAGAGCTCCATCATCTCTCAAGGTATGGAAGGAACAATATTTTCCCCGAGACAATGGTATAATAGTTAGATTTTCTAATGAATAATCAAGGAATCTAAAGTTTGAATTTCAACTGCAATGCACTGTAGAAAAATTTTCCTCCAATAAAAAGCGAGCTTAATAATGTCGGTTATTTGGATGATCCTTCATTAATGCTTTCCGATTTATCTTGATAATCGATAATTTTTTTTTATAAAACTGAATCGATCGCTCAAATTCGATATTATTCAATTTAATTAATCATGGAAGGAATAATATTTCTTTACGAGTCCCTCTAGCCTCTTCCTCATAAGCCTACTAGCCTATCCTCTCCTTCATAATAATAGAACCAATGAGAATTATAGAAGGACTGCTCTATCTATAGGAGGCCGAGAGTATATTCTGGGTAGCCTATTCTTGCTTGGCTGAAATTTAGCGCTGCGCTGGTAACCCGTCCTTCTCCTTGGCTTTGTCAAACTTTTTCCTTCTGATCATTCAGCCTTCTGGCGTATAACTCCCTTTATGTATTTTTGCAACATATGCCATGTTGGATGCTATGAAAGATTTATGCGCCAAGGATCAGGATGGAGCCGCACGGGTCGAGCCTGTATCCTCCCATCCTTCCCAACCACTATTTCAAGAAGTGCCGGAACTTCCTCCGTGCAAGCAACCTAACGATCCGCGAAGAAGAAGAGGAAGGTGATAGCATAGACTGAAGCTGCTCTTCATGAGCCTTCCCTTGCGGGCTCGCCTTCCAAGCCACAGTCACAAGGAAGAAGGGATTGGGTAAACTAGCCCCCACTTCCCAGAAACTCAGTTTAATCGGACTGACGCAAACGGTTCCGGAGCCCTTATCAGAGGTGAGTGTTCCACCTCAGAGCATATGGAGGCCTGCGCGGCTAAGGAACACGTCCCGAAGAAAAATAAGAGCGTCAGATCCACCCCCACTTCCTTAGCAGAGATATTCCATGTTACTGCTCTCTCGCAGATTCAGGAACCCTCTACCGAACGGGTAGGGCTTAGCCCTGTGAGGGAATCAAGCCATGCGACGGGGAGCTTCTTAGACTTTGTAAAACTAGACTTCAAAGGTTATGTAACTCAATTTACAGTGGCAGGTTATCCTCCCAGTAGCATTGCTTCTACCTTCCTTCGTGTGGCTAAAGTCTTAGATGACATACCGGTCTAGTTGTTGTCTTTCCCCCTAATTCAGATTCCACTGGAGCAAGACCGAGTGGCCCATCCCCCTCTTCTCCTTCTCTCAAAGGATAATTTGTGTATCATTTTCTTTCCCTTACTTCCATGTAAACATCTTAAGAACTCTTGTCTGTAAATTCATGTCACCTTGCTCCTAAAATCAGCAATGCTTTGTAAAGACCAAAGTGTTTTTTCCATTAACTGAGGATATAGATCCTAAGTGGGATTACATTATCTGCTATAATAAGGTCTTAAATGATAGTGTTCCATGGCCTTGGTAGCAATTTTCTCCGTGCATCTTTCAGGTAGTAGGATCCTATGCCCTTATGACTTACCACATGATAAGATTCTTCCCATAGTTTGCAGAATCGTGATCCTACGCAAGATCGATTTAGGATCAGGATCGGATCAGTCTGGATTGGATCGTAAAATCGTACGATCTTACCAAAAATCCTTAAAATTTTATATTACATAATTAATAATTAGAAAATGTCTTAAATATCATTTACATATAAATAAATTAATAATTTTACATATATATGTAATCGTCGATACTTAACACTATAGATGATATTAATACATATATAAATTTAAATTAACTAATAATTTAACTATCATTCTAGTATAATAACGCTCAATAATATTTATATTTTTATATCACAAATGAAATAGTAGAAAATTTCTACTAACACAATGACAATAATAACATTCAACCTCAAGCATGTTCCTTTGATTCACAAGATAACTCAGTTTAAAGGCCAACAAAGCAGCTACATGGTGGAAGCTATTGAAACTTTTGATTAGAACATGAACGCCGAAAATAATCTTCTAAAGACCCGTTGATTCAGAATAATACCAGGAAATAGACATCCAAAAACTCATCGTTTTGGAGGGAAAATACAGAATATTATTGATAAAAACTAACATAAAACTAAATAGATGTTTAAATAATCTAAGAACCCTAACTCTGCAAACGAAAATAACCTAAATTATAAATAGTCCAAAAAATAATTTTAAAAAGATAAAAAAACTTTGAAGCCTCCAAAAAGGTTTTAAACGATATTTTTTGGGTCTAAAACTGGGCGGTTACAAGTTTTACCCAATAATTAATTATAAATCTCTGAACATGCTTCGATTTGATATTATAGATCCCGTAGTTTAATCCGAATCAAAAGTTATGGTCTCTCAAATCTTCTCCCGATCTTGCTCTGATCCTGCTATGATCCCACCTCCCATCTATCCTGCTCCAATGCCACTGCAAAAAAATGATCTTGCATGATCCAGGATCGATTCGGTGTTCCAGATTCATAGGATAGTGCGATCCTACGATCCAGGATTGCGATTTTACAAACATGGGTGCTTCCCATTTAGGACCTAATTTTCCTTTGGCAGCATAGGGTTGGATCTTCTGCAAAACTAAATCTCCCACTTGAAAGGAACGAGGAAAAACTCGCTTGTTGAATGCTCGCCAGACTTGCATATGATATCGCTTTGCTCGGGAGAAAGCTTGCATCCTCCTTTCTTCTACATATCCAATTCTGAGTGCTGAGTTGCTTCATTACTTTCAGGAGTATATGCCACGAACCGACCTGTCTCCATGCCAATCTTGGCAGGGAGAACGACCTAAGCATCATATACCAAATTGAAAGGGTAGCATCAGTTGCTCGTCGAGGCTTCATTCAGAAGGACTATAGGATACTAGGAAGTTCCTCCACCCAAGTCCCTCTGACGTGTTCTAATTTGGTTTATAGGCCTTGAACTAACTCTCTGTTGGTGATCTCAGTCTGTTCATTGCTTTGAGGATAAACTACTGATGTGAAAGCTTGTTCAATCTGAATTTGGTTCATGATTTTTGAAAAGTACGCAATGGAATTAATAAGATAAGCACACAAGGCTAACAATGTTTCTTTTTTACTTGGTTCACAGTCCGACGACTGCTAGTCCAAGGCTTGCTATCGTTGACCACTTACGATGGACAATTCACTAAAAGATCTCTTTTTTCGAATAGAAACTCGGGGACGAAGATTCTTCTTTACAAAAATAGAGACCGGTAATATGTTTACCGACCCTTAAAGAATCAAGCACAAAAGACGAGAAACTATATTGAAATTTTACCGACAAACTCAGATCAGGAGTTGAGCGTTGATGTCGCGGAGTAGCGTTTCGTCATCATAGCAATTTTTCGGAGCAATGCAAGAGTCGTTTTAGTGTAGAAGTTGTTGTTAGAAGCTATTGATTGAAGGCTTCTTTTATTGATCTATTCGGGCGCCTGGATCCCTTCCAGGCGCCCCAGCTAGGCATGATCCGATCTGTTTCTATTGTTGTTTATCCACCTTCGGGCGTCTAGATCCCTTTCGGACGCCTAGACTGCTAACGTGGTGGCATCTGAACGAAGCCTCGTCCGAGTCAACCTTATCCCTTCCCAGGCGCTTGGATCCCTTCTGGGCGCCTGGAAGCTGACGTGTACTGACCAATCGGAGCATGTCATCTCGGCTGCACGTGTGGCTGAGCTGGGGGTATTCAGGGCACCTGATCCCATTTGGTCGCCCAGACCTCCGAGCGCTTGGATCCATTTCGGGCGCCTAGAATCCCCTGACTCCGGCCACTTACCTGCATTACAGAGTTAGTACAACAAATATAAACTTAAGTAAAAGTTAGTTTGACAGTCTTGGGATTGTCTGGTTCTAACTTTCGGATTTTCAATGAAACTCTAGGTCGAACCGACGCCTATTGTTCCCTTTTCAAAAATTCATCCTAATCCACTCCTCTCAGGAGAGTTTACTTGGTGACAAACATCCAGTTCTCCAAACCTGTTTGGACTTTTGCTCAGTATCCAATCTTGACCTTTGGGACTTTTCGCTAGACGTTCGATCTTCGATCCGCCTAGACTTCTGCCTGGTGTCCTCAACTCCCAGGACTTCCCGCCTAGTATCCTCGACCCTTAGGACTTTCTACCCAATGTACTCAATCTACCAAGACTTTTGCCTAGTCACCTTGGCCAGGACTTCTTCCTAGTCACCTTGACTAAGACTACTTTGCCCAGTCCACACCGACCAGGACTTCCTTGCTCAGACCAACTGACCAAGACTTCTTTGACCATTCCAACCGACCAGGACTTTTTTACCTAGTCCAACTGACCAAAACTTCCTTGCCTATCCTCAATTAGGACTTTCTGGTTGAGCTACTTGCACACTTGATCAACTTCGTTAGATCACTTAATAGCTTAACTTTGAACCTTTGCCAACATCAAAATCAGGTTCGATTTTCTGGTGCTCCCTGCACCAACAGATATCCCATTCAATAATACGGCTTAGTGGTTCAACTTCCATCCACTTAGATAAATAATCAATAGTTACTATTAAAAATCTCTTTTATCCCATCTTATGCAGGAAAGGTCTAGTTAGATCCATTCCCCATTGATCGAAAGGGCAAGCAACTACTATTGATCTCATCAGTTCAACTAGTCTAGTATGTCATGTGTGGTGTGATGGCAACTATCGCAGGTCTTCACCAACTGCGCTGCATCTTTTCTTAAGGTGAGCCAAAAGTATCTGGACAACAATGCTTTACGAGCCAAAGAGCTATCTCTGATATGACTTCCACATGCTCCTTCATGTATTTCACATAACACATAGCTACCTTCTTCTTCACCTAGGCATCGTAGGAAGTGGACCCGCGTTGGCTCATTTATAGAGTGCTCCATTGATGAGGCAAAATCACGTAGCTCTATGTCTAATCTGTTGTGCTCGTATGGGATTTTCCGGTAGTCTTCCCTCCTAGAGATAAATTAAGAACTCTGTCCTCCAATGGTTTATAGCAGGCTCCGTATTGGAGGACAATTGAGGTAGCAACTCGATCTGAGACACCACTTCCCGAGAAGTCCATTTGCCTAAGGAGCTGGCTAATTTAGCCAATTCATCTGCTTTTGTATTCTCAACATGGGGAAATTGATTCAACAAAACTTCAACGAAGTACTCCTTCTTAGCCTTCTCCATAGTTTCGCCATATCTTTTTTCACTTTTCATCCTTGGTCTCAAAAACCTCATTTACTTGCCGCGCCACCGGTTGAGAATCCATATTGACTAAAATCCGTTTTGCACCCACATTCCGAGAGGCCCATAAGGCCGTGAGTAACACCTCATATTTAGCTATATTATCTGATGCTCGAAAGGTAAGCTGAACTGCCAACTTGATCTCGTCTCCCTAGAGTTATATTAAGACCACCCTTACTCCGCTACCTTCATTGTTTGAGGCATATCAGCATAGGTTATCCATTTCTCATGTTTCTCATCCTGTACCGATTCTACTTGAAAGTCAGCAAGAGTCTACGCTTTGATAGAAGGGCGTGGCCGATACTCAATGTCATACTCACTGAGTTCAGTTGCCTACTTGATAAGTTGTCCAATGGCTTCAGGATGCGTCAAAATTCGTCCAAGATGAGTATAGTGAGTACCACCACTGGATGGGACAGGAAATAAGGACGTAGGCATCAAGCAATTAAACTAAGTCCCAAAGTAAGCTTCTCAAGGCCCGAGTAATGGAGTTTCGGCCCTTTAAATAGATGGTTGAGATGGTATGTAGGATGTTGCTCATCTTCTTCTTGTCGAATTAACACAACACTCATGGTTATGTCTAATACTGGCCGATATACCCATCATTCCTCGTCTTCCCGAGGCTTAGCTAGAATCGGCATTTGGGATAAGTAATCCTTTAACTTTGAGAAAGCTTTGTTGCATTTCTCATCCCATTGGAAATGGGTAGCCTTCCTGAAGATCTTGAAGAAAGGAAGGCTCCTATTCACCGACTGAGAAATAAAATGAGACAAAGCATTAATCCGTCCTACTAACCTATGTACCTCCTGTAGGTTTTGAGGGGGTTGCACTTGTTAAATGGCCTCGATCTTCTCAAGATTAGCTTTTATGCTTCATTCGGTCACCATGTAACCAAGGAGGCATCCTTTCTTTAGCCCAAATGTACATTTTTCTAGATTAAGCTTCATTTGATATTTTTGCAAGGTTGCGAAAGCCTCCTCCAGGTTAGGAATCAGATTCTCTAGCATCAAGGATTTAACCAGGATGTCATCCACATGCACTTCGATATTTCTTCCAAGTTGCTCTATGAATAATTGATCTATGAGTCTTTAATAGGTGGCTCCAGCGTTCTTTAACCCAAACAGCATGACGACATAATAGAAAGTACCATCCTCCATGATGAACTGACTTTGTCTTGATTTGCCTTGGCCAAAGGAATTTGATGATATCCTTGACAAGCGTCCATCATAGAAATGAACTGATGTTCCGCTGTGGAGTCCACCAATTGATCGATGCACGGTAAGGGGTAGCAATCCTTGGGATAAGCCTTATTTAGGTCCCGAAAGTTCACACATGTGCCACTTTCCCGATGGCTTGGGTACCAAAACAACATTTGACGGCTAGGTGGGGTATCTCACTGCTCATATTTGTATAACGTCTAATAACTTCTTGACCTCCTCCCTTATAACTTTGTCATTTTCAGGGCCGAAATGACTCCTTTTTTGCTTGACCGACCAAGCTTTCGCATAAACATGTAAATGATGTTCCATTACTTCTGGCCAAACTCCCACCAAGTCTGATGGAGACAAGGCAAAGATGTCTTAATTCTTGATTAGACATCTAATTAAAGACTCTCGCTACTCTGGTAGGAGATCTTTGGCGATATGAATGACCCACTCTGAGCAAGAAGGGATCAACTTGATAGCCTCAATTTCCTGATCTACCGCAAAGGAAGGCCTCTCCTGCTGAAGAAAACCCAACTTAGCCATGAATCTCCAAAATAATAACTAGCTGCAATATTCTCTATATTTCCTAACGTAGCTTTTTGTATCTCTTCCTATAGACAACACTAATTTGATGGAGTCTATTTTCACCCGCTCAGGCCCCTTCCTTCTCTCCCCCTCTTTTGCTAGCAGTTGCAAGGGATTATCCACGTGAAGAGACCTGGAAATCAACGAGCGTCAATCGAGGGCCGACATTGTAGCACTGCCTCTCCGACAATCAAATCAGTGAAAGGACAAAGAGGAGCATGAGGAGCTTAAAATGGAAAATAGAAAGAAGTAGTTTTTTGCAGGTGTCTAGAGAACCATATCTCCACTTACCTGCGTGAAAGTTTATAAAGGCTCAACAAAAGAGGATTCACGTCGACAACCATGCTAGCCTGGGATAAGTCGTGTGGGCTACCACACGAGCGGAGTATCGCCCCTTGACCGACCACACGAGCGAACCTCTCCATCTACTATGACAACTATGAGTCTATGCCACCAGATTTGTCCGATTGTCAAGCTGATGTGCCTTTCTAAGAAGGGGGACCACTTAGGCATACTGACTTCACCTCAGAGGCAGTTAGAAGTGATCAACTCAGAAGAGCCAGCTCAGTCTAACTCTGATACAACAAGTATATGATGTGATCGTTTGGCCCAAAGACTACCGTTTGGCCCATAAATGATCGGGTCACCTTAAGTGGAAAGGGGAGCTGATTGTATATTGTAGGTCCGGAAAGGCCTATGGCCTGGTCGAGTTTACCCCGGCGACATCAATAATGAATAACAACGCTTGCCTTAGCATACGATGGTTATCTATTTGATCTGCGTCCCTTCCTTAACTTCTATGGTCGACTAGAGCAGTCATCTTTTTAGGCTTCTTTTAATGATGATAAATATTTGCTTGTCCAAATTGGGAATTCTAGATGTTTATTAATCATAGTAATTAACTTAGCATGATTCATAGCAAAATTTAATACTTATTGATTGTTCTTTAATGTTTGAGAATAATCTCTTATGTAGTGTTTTTTAAATTTAGATCGATTAGTCATTTAGGTGCTCATTCTAATAAATAAAAATAAAAATAAATATTTATTTGTTTTTTATTATATTTGTGCAGGTAATAGTTGAATTTTAAAATATCATTAAATTGAAACTACATGGCATAAATTAGGTTTTATTGTTCTTTAATTTTAAGCAATTTTATTTTGATAAAATAGTAGAGATTTATATTTTATTTTTTTATTATTATTTGAATATAAATATGTCTATTAAAAAAATATGATTTTGGATATACAAAATATATTCAATCTCAAAAAAGTATACTGGATAGATTTGTTACTAATATTAAAAATCAAAACTCAGAAAAGAATACAATTAAAAATTTAAATGAAAAACTAATTGAATTTTCGCTAAAAGATAATACTTAACGAAAAAGATAATAATAATTTAGAAGAAAAAGAAGATGAATTAATAGATCTTGAAAATATTTTTTTTAATAATATTGATGAAATTATTAAAATATATAGGTTCCAGTATAATGGAAAAATATAAATATAAATATAATAGAATTATTAGTTGAAAAATGTCCAATTAGTCAAATTCTATTATGCAAAAGGTGAATCCCTGGCAACCCCCCCCAATGACTGTCTCATACCATTGAGAGAGAGTAAATCAGGAAACTAAAGCAAACCACCACGTGGAAGGGTATTTCCACGCGAATTCATCGGGAATCGACCCTTGCTTAATTCTGCAAACCTATCATGTGGCGACCAAATCATCTATGCCCTAGGGGTTTAGGGTACGATTCATTACATTCAAAAACTATCAAATAGAGAAAAACATGATAGGAGATGACTAATATATTCAAAAGAATTACATAAATTATTTTGCTTTTATTATAAATTATTTAGTCAAAAATCAATTAAAATTCAATTAGCAAACGAAGAGCGTTGAAATTGAAAAAAAAAATCTTAGTATAAAGTTTAAAAGTCATGAAACAAGCAGTGCACATATTATAAATATGAATGTTTGATTTGATATTGAAATGAGATTGCTTAAAAATAAAATCATTGATCAAAACTTTAAAGAAAAGATAAACAAGGAAAAAGAACATTGGAAGAATGTATTAATAAGAATTATTGCTATAGTTAAAAATCTTACAAAAAATAATTGCCATTTCATGGTGTAAATGAGAAGATTTATCAATATAACAATGGAAATTTTTAGGTTTAATTGAAATGATTGCAGAATTTGATCCTATAATGCAAGAACACCTTAAATGTATTCAAAATGGTGAAATTCATAATCATTATCTTGGTCATGATATATAAAATGAGTTAATGAATATATTAAGAAAAGAAATAAAAAATATTACAATTAAAAAAATAAAAGAAGCAAAATACTTTTGTTATACTTGATTGTACTCTAGATATAAGTCATTAAGAACAAATGTCTCTTATATTAAAATTTATAGATATTTCAACAAGTCCAATCAAAATAGAAGAATATTTTATAGAATTTTTAAAAATAGATGATACATCAGGAAAAGATCTTTTTGATATGCTTATTAATATAATAAAGAAAATTAAACTTGAAGTAAATGACATAAGAGGACAAAGGATATGATAATGGGTCTAATATGAAAGGTAAACAACAAGGCATACAAAAGATATTGTTAGATATAAATTTTAGAATTTTTTATACAACATATGGTTGTCATAGTCTTAATTTAGTACTATGTAATATAACTAATTCTTGTCATAGTGTTATAATATTTTTTGGTGTGATACAACATATTTACTCATTATTTTCTCTTCTACAAAAAGATAATTTTTTTTGCAAAACCATGTTTCTGATTTAACTTTTAACCATTAGCACAAACACGTTGGGAAAGTTATCTTGAAAGTGTTAAAGCAATAAAATATCAAGCTTCACAAATAAGAGAAGCTTTATGTGAACTTGCAGAAACTAGTGATGATCCTAAAATAAAAAGCGAAGCAATTTCTTTAGCAACATATGAGATTGAAAATTTTAAATTTTTATTAGGTATGGTTATTTGATATGATATATTATTCGCAGTTAATACTATTAGTAAATTTTTACAATATAAATATATGAATATTGGTATTGTATTAGATTAGTTAAAAGATTTTGTTTCTTTTTTTTAATGATTATAGAGAAAATAAATTCATATCTGCTATGATTTCTATTAAAAAAGATTGTAAATGAAATGAATATACAATCAAAATTTTATGAAAAACATGTAATTAGAAGAAATAAATGATTTGATGAGAATAAAATTAATGAGGTGAAACTTTCAGCTAAAGAATCTTTTAAATTTAATTATTTTAATTATATTATTGATCATGTTATTTTTTTACTTTAAAGTATATTTGAACAATTTAAAAAGATAATTTTAATTTTTTATATAATATAGAAAGTTAAAATTGCTTGATGATGATTTTTTTAAAATATTTAAATGCTGAAAACATTTTAAGACATGATATATTCTCTAATATTGATGGTTTAGATTTATTTTTAGAATTAATAAATTTAGAATTAAAAACAACACTTAAAGATATTGAACCTTATAAAAATAATTAATTTTTTTCACAATACATGGATAGCTTATAAAATATTATACATGTTAGTGTAGCTTCAATAGAAATAAATTTTTCAAAATTAAAATTAATAAAGTGTTATTTACGTTCAATAATGTCTCAAAAAAAATTAAATAATTTAGTAATTTTATCAATTGAAAAAACAATTATTATCAAAACTTGAATATAAAATTTTAATTATTAATTTTACATCTCAAAAAGTTAGAAAACTAAATTTTATATACAAATCTATTTTTAAAAATTAATATTTATTTTAAAAAAAAATCCGTCATTATCGTTTCGTCAGAATAAAAAAGGGTGAAATTTTTTTTAAAAAAATGTTAAAGGCCTAAAAAAAATTTGACATAGGTTTCAAAGATCTTGATACGTCCCTAGTTCGCTGGGAGCAAGCGTTTCGCCTTTTGCCACAATTGAGACGTCCCTAGTTATTAGGAGTGTAAATATATCATTTTAGAGGTGAGTATTCAGTTAAAATCGAACTAAATCGATCTGATTTTTTTAACAAATCAAATCGAACAAATTTTTTGATAAAATCGAACTAAACCGAACCGAAAATATATCAGTTTAACCGAATTTTTCTAATTAGGGTCAAAAATTTCTGTTCGATTTAATAAAAAATTGGTTTCGATCTAAAATTTTGATTTTATTTGGTCTATTCGGTTTAATTAAATAAGAAATTTCAAAACTAAATATAAATCGAATTAACTAATTTTTTCAAAAAAAAAATTGAATTTTTGAAAAAAAAAAAACTGAATCAAAATTTTAAATTCAATTTGTTTGATTTAATCGAATTTTTATTCACCCCTGTATCATTTGACATAATTATGAGATTTTTAAAGACACTAAACATTTTTGGGGAAGGAACATCCAACACTTTTAGAACAAAGTTATTGTTGGTATAAAGAGCTCAATTTTTTTTAAAAAAAAATATAGATGAACTCAATTGGTCACTAGCAACACAACAATGTCAATTTGACAAGAACGTGAGATTTTTAGGACTATCAAATGACTTTTGAGTTTGAAAGTGTTTAATAAAATAACTAAGTTACAATTTTTTGCCTTTATTTTCATTTTAATTTAGGATTGTAACAGGCGGAGAGGTATTTCGGAAACAAGTGCACCTTTTGGTAAATATCAAAGTTAAGTGCTCGTTTAAAGTATTTTTTTTTTATTTTTTTAAGTTAGCCTGAGATATCTAACTAATGTCGATTAATCTTAAAGTGATTGATCTGATTATATAAAAAAATTTCATCAGTCATCAAAATAAATTGAAAAATATACATAGCAGATGACCCATTAATTCAATATTCTTAGGTCAACCATCCATTAAAAGAAATTCATCCATTAATTTACTGAAATTAGAATTCAATCTTTAGATACCTAGAAATTAAGGGGACCTCGGGACCTGTATTTCTTAAACTTTAGTGCATTACATAGTATATTGTCAAAGATTTGTACTTGAAAATATTACAAAACAAATCCAATCATTAACCAAAAGTTCAGTTTAGCCTCTATCTTTGGAGAAATGACATCCCCATAAGACTTAAGTTAAATACTGAAAAACAAATCTTTTATTTATTTATTTGTCATACACACAAAATAAGAGATTTTGATATTAACACGTGAGTATTATAACACCTAAATAGTATTAAAAAATTAAATATGGATGAGTATTGTAATATTCAAATATTAACGGCGTTCAATTCTTTGAACACTATTAATGAGCAGATTTTATATTAAAAAAATCAAAATTTAAAAAAATAAATTTTGAATAGAAATAATATAAATGAATAATGAGACTCATAAATAATCTATATTAATATTAAAATAAATATGAATATGTGTTAATAAAAAAAAGATATTAATATAATGTGTACCTATGATATGCTATTTAAAAAGATAATATATGTTAACATTCAAAATATTGCAAGTACAATGAGGTTCTAAAAACTGCAAGAGTATACATATAATGTGTTTACTAATCAATGACCTTGCTGATCCCTTTCATCTTTGATCCGAACTCCCATGTACCTAAACCACCACAAATGGCACGAAGAAAAACAACATAAGTATAAATTAGCCACGCCACTAAAAAAATTTAGTTAATTATTACCTTCCCAGCATCATGACAGTGGCTTGTGGATTAGTTCCCGGTGAGAAACTGAAGGTGGATCCATCAATCACCCTGAGCCCATCCACGCCGATCACTCTGTACTCGTCGTCGACCACCTTCCCTACTTCACATCCGCCATGGTAATGCCAAATGGTGAGTACAACGTCCCTGCAGTATTGCTCCAGCGAAGTGGAATCCTGCGCAGTTCTTACTCTGTTGTTCACGACTGTGCTCGCCGTGAGAGCCAGCAAGTCCTCCGCTGACAGATTTGGGTACCTGAATTTGGACAGCCCTTTGGTGTCGATGGCTTTCATGATCGTCTGAATGGCCTCCGAGCAAGTTCCAAGATCCTCAGGGTTCATGAAGTAATTGTAGGTTACTGATGGATTGTCCTCTGGGTCGAGTGTTTTGAGACGAAGATATCCTCGTGACAGAGGCCTCGCCAGCTTCTCTACTATTATGCCGCCTTGAAATGAGTAGCTGTTTTGGTTTCCTTGGTTGGAGATTTGGGGACGTGATGATTCAGGAATCTGGAAGAAAATTTTATTAGATTTCAAAGTTTTTCATTAATAATTTGAGGTGACGAATTTGAGATTACGAGGAGACCTGTGAGGATTTGGCTCCCTGAAGCGCTGCAACCAAGTTGAAGCCCGTCAAGGATTCCACGTAGTAGCCTGGCCGGATTCCGACGACTTGTACCGAAGTTACAGGGAGTGGCTCCGGCGAAGGCACGGCGATGACGTTCAACGGGTTGTCGGCAATGTCATGTCCGACCATCGGCTGATCCAGGACCACGTCGATGCCCAAGGACATGAGGTGCTCCGCGGGGCCGACGCCGCTCAACATGAGCAACTGCGGGCTGCCAAGAGCGCCGGCCGACAGTATGACGGCGCCGTACGCCTCGTGCACGGTTCCTGCTTCGTCCTTGTACAGCACGCCGTACGCCTCCGGCCGCTTATGACGGCCATTACCTTTCCTGAACAGGATCCTCTGTGCAGTGGCGCGTAAGAGGACATTGAGCTTGGCGGGATTGGCGTACTTGAGCAGATCGGCGGCGGTATGGCGGTGGCCCATTGGGTCGAACGTCGTGCCGCCGACCTTGGTGCCTTCCAAGTGCTCGTAGGTCAATCCATTATCAGGGGTGACTCCGGCCGCCAGAAGACCCTCCCTGAAGGCCGAAGTCCACTCCGTCAGCTGAGGCCAGAAAGCCACCTCTCTCTCCACCCAACGGAACGACTCGTCGGCCAGCTCCGGGTTCAATCCCATCTCCGTCACCTCCCGGCTACTGGCGCGGGAGAAGAACCCGGCGTTGATGCAGGTCCCGCCGCCGAGGCAGCGAGCTCGTGCATTGACGACGCCGTCCTCGGAGATGAAGCGCTGCGCCGGGGAGGTCGGCGAGAGGTCGGCCAGATTCTGGACGAAGGAGGCGAGGTTGGAAACGTTGGGGTTGCCGTACGGGGAGCCACCTCGTTCCAGCACCAGCACGTCAAATCTCTCCGACAGGGTGGCGGCCAGGGGGCAGCCGGCCGTCCCGCCGCCGACGATGATGTAGTCGTGGTAGGACACCGGCGGAGCATTGATCGCGCACTTCACAAAACCGAACGCCGGAGCTGCAACCGGAACCATAATCGACGAATCATGTTAGAAAACACATACTGAAAAATACATATTTATTTATTTATTGATGAACAATAGAGACGTTTCAGGGAGTAGCAGAAGCCATGGAAGCAGAGGAAAATGAGTATTGCAGCAGTTGCAGAAATGATCAATCTTTGGCTTCCAAACTCCATTAACCTGACACTTAATCAGCTTGCTCTGTGGTTCCTGGATTATATAAAGCATCGAACACCATAATTTAACTTAAAATATATTGCTGATCACATGAGTAAGTACAATAAACAAACGTCAGAAAGTTGCTAAATTCACAGACGACTGAAGAACAGGTGGGAATTCACAGCCACAGATGGTCGTTGGGAGTTAGGACTCCTGCTCTTTCGTAAAAATTAGCTGGACTGATTTAGGGAAATATGTGCTAAACTGGTGCAGCTTTTCTAAAATGTTTTGTATTCCAGGTTTTAAAGGCGGAGCCACATTATAACTTACCCAGGCTTTAGCCCGGGTGGCCTGATGACAGTGAGAATGAGTTGCCGCTCGGATTTACTGTGGGAGAAAGGAAGAACGTGAGAGGGCCCGAGGGAGTTTATTTTCGATCAGCGCTCCGCCATTGTAGGGTTTAAATGATAAGAGTTAGAATTTCTTTGTTTTAAGCTTTTCTTTACGAGAAAACTCAGATTCCAACAGATTTATGATAAGAACTGAAATTTTTAAAGAACAGTAAGGAAATTTAAAACAGGGAAAAACCAGATAAAAGCTAATCGGTTTTTAAATTATATCGCACAATCGAAGCACAAAGTTTTTTTTTTGGTTTTTTTGGTTTTTTTTTTCAAAATAATTGAAGTACAAAGTTACTACAAAGCAACTGCCTACTTCAGGTGGGTTGAACTAAACGAAGAAATAGATTGTACTTTTAATGATCGGTGAGCTAATTATAATGATGTTGACAATTACGTTGATCAAATTATTAATTTATTCCTATGGATTGACATAGTTAATATTTACATCCATGATTATTTTAATAAATATTAAAATTTATTTCCAACGGATATAAAAATATATCGATAGATATATGACCCTTTTCATATAAAAGATCATTATAGGATAAATATCTCATATTATTTATTACTTTTCAGAGAATATAGGGTCGTCTTAAAAGAATGTTAGTGTTGGTGTAGTTTGCACTAATAATCTAACTCTAAATTTTGATGTATGACAACACGTTAAAGTTAGAGTGTTATTATTTAATAAGTTGAATTAATTGTACATGATTAACTAACTTGACGAATCTAGAGGGCCAGACACCAAGCAGAAGTCTAGATGTGTGATTCTGACAGGAAATTCAGCTGGGTCAGAGAGGATCAGACAATTGACGGGAAATCCAGTCGGGTCAGGGAGGACCAGACGATTGGCTGAAGTCCGAATGTACGATTCCGGCAGGAAGACCTGGTGGGTCAGAGATCAGACGTCGAGTAGGTGACTCGGTAAACTGGTAAGTGAAGTAAGAAACTGG
>JBBUKS010473909.1:0-17605 GCA_038050645.1 Hedychium gardnerianum
CATTTTTACAGAACTACAAATATTCAGTCAGTCGGACTCCCGCCTCCCTCGACTGGACTTGCGCGAAAGGCTTGTGATGCGGGGTTAAGGTAAGCCCTCCGGGGGCCCACCATAATTGTACCACGTGTTGATACCGGGCGCCCCGACTGGGACCCTCTCCACCAACCGGGAAGGCATCATCCGGAATTATATCCAATCGGGGTCATCTTCAATCGGGCGCCCCGACTGGGACCGTCTCCACCAACCGGGAAGGCATCGTCCAGGATTATATCCAATCGGGGTCATCTTCAATCGGGCGCCCCGACTGGGACCCTCTCCACCAATCGGGAAGGCAACGTCCGGGATTATATCCAATCGGGGTCATCTTAAACCGAGCGGCCCGATGGGTACCTCTCCACCAACCGGGAAGACATCATCCGGGTTTATATCCAATCGGGGTCATCTTCAACCGGGCGCCCCGATTGGGACCATGAAAACCAGAGGTGGGTCCTTTACCCCCTGACGAGGTAAAACCCAAGTCATTTTATGCCCAAATCTGCAAGTCCCAAGCCTATTATCAGAGGACAGAGAAAATACTAGACCCTGGGAAAATAAAGTATAAAGACGCCCCTCCCCTATCCAGGAGGCAAGGTATTAAGAAAACTCTCTTCTACCAACACTGCTTCACTACTACATCATATTCTATTAACTTGGGCGTCGGAGGGACTTTGCCGGAACCATCTCGACAGTTCTGCTGACCCTTATGATTCATTTATTGTCTATCCAAGAGTAACTAAGGACCCCCGTTGACCCGTTTAGAGCTTCCTAGATGCGACTTAGGAGGCTTATAATTGTAATGATTATATCGCCGGTGGCTGATTCGATTTTTTGATGGGATCAATAAATATAATTTTTAACTTACAAACTAAATACTGCATGTAGTTCAAAACTAAAATATTAAAAGAAAATAAAAAAATTGAAACAATTAAAAACAAACTAAGCTGACTTCTATACAAAACTAAATAAGTCGTTCTTTGTAAACTTTCAAATGATCAAGTAATTTTTTGGTTGAATTCATCCTTTATTTTAATAAGAGATAAAAAAAAACCTCAATATTAATATTTTTGTTTGCAGTGCAGCTGTAGTTGGACCCAGGGAATTGTCATATTCGATAGAGGAATAATAAAACAAAATAAGAGCATCATTACAGTTTACAAGTGTATTTTGTACTGGAGAATATGCATTTATTGTCGTTGAAGGAGAGCACGGTCAAAAAGGGGCGCTCGCAATTAAAATTTTGGGCACGTCAAAGCGCATAGAAGTCACGAGAATCGAAATGACCATGCAAATCAGCATCATATCGGCTACCCGGCCCACATCCAAATTAATAACTAGATGCACAAAAGGAAAGCAGCTCAACCTGTCTGACCTGGCTTAGCTAAATGGTCCGTCTCCTTCCTCATATAGTCATATATAAACGACAACCATGGCAATTGAATTCATCTCAGTGCAAGGGCAGCAACAGGGAGAAGAGATATATATTAAAGAAGGTGAAGGGGGGAAGCCACAAGTGAAAGAGCTCGAAATTATTGTTTAATCAGAGACAAACGTGGGCCATTGTCATTTGAAATTGTAGCAGAAGGTCGCTTTGTGGCCTTTATATCTTATCTTCCTCTCTACTCCATTCCATCTCCTCCAGCTCAATCTGATCCCTTTCGATGTCTCTGTTTCCACGAACTCAAAATCGTGTTGTCGTATGTTTATCGCTAGTAAAGCTTGCAACTTTATAGCAGTTTGAAGCTTCTGAAATTGTTCTCTTCTTCTCTTCGCTGGTGATCAGCTGTTTGCCATTCTTGATGAAGAGTCTCTGTGTTCTTACCTTTCCTGATTCAGTGTTTTGTGCCCAATTCTCATGGAGAGGAGCGTAGAAATTTCATCAAAAAGATAGCTTTTTTTGGCTTCAATAGCGCCAGAGGGAGACAGTGAGATGGATAACCAAAAAGATAGCCTTTTGGCATTAATGGTGGAGCCTCCAAACTCTACGGAGGCGGAAAGGAGCGCCAATTCCATGTCTTCCCACTCCCCTGAGTCCTCCTCTTCCTCCCCGCCTCTGTCGAGCAAGGGCGGTGGCGAAGGTGCCGGCGGCGCCACGAAGCGGCGGCGCCACCAGAGCGACCACCCGGTGTACCGCGGCGTCCGGATGCGGAACTGGGGGAAGTGGGTGTCGGAGATCCGTGAGCCGCGCAAGAAGTCGCGAATCTGGCTGGGCACGTTCCCAACTCCGGAGATGGCGGCGCGGGCGCACGACGCGGCGGCACTAAGCGTCAAGGGCGCCGCCGCGGTGCTCAACTTCCCGGAGCTCGCCGGCTTGCTCCCCCGCCCGGCCACGCTCTCCCCCCGCGACGTTCAGGCGGCGGCCGCCAAGGCCGCAGAGATGGAACCCTGCGCCAGCGCCGGAGTGGAGTTACCGGCAGACTGCGACGACCTGGGCCAGATCGTCGAGCTGCCACCGCTGGGCGAAGGGTTCCGCATCCTCGACTCGGCTGATTCCGGCAGCGAGTTCCTCTTCGACTCGTGGGGGTGGTGGCTGCCGTGGACGGAGACAGCGGATCTTTCGTGGACCCCGGCCGATGCTTTTCCTCCGACCAGCTTCGAAGCTCTTCAATGGAACTAAATATTTATCATCATCAACTCTTCTTCCTCCTTACGCCCTTCAAAATTTCCAAATTTGGGCTCCTTTTTCTTCGCTTTTAATTCTATTTTCTTTTCTTCTGTGGATATAAATTTTTGTTTTTTTCTTCTTTCTAGTCCCAATTACTTTTTTTTAGAAAAATCTTCGCTACAAAATCAGGTGACTATATATATTTGGGGAAGGTTTGGAAAAGAAACTGTGCTTTTTCTTCTTTCTTCCTTTTAGCATTTTGCTAAGTCTAGAAAATTAGGTGCGATAGAAATTTATTGAAGAATTAAACTAAGAACTCCTTTTCATTATTATTATTTTTTTAAATAATCCAAGACCGTTTGTTTCCCCAAGGAAATTGTGAAGTTGACATTTTTGAAATTTTCTAATTACTATCAAACATCTATACGAAGAGCCCTTCTTTTTTTCTTCTTGTGTTATCCGTCGAAAAGTAAATAAAAAATAAAAAATGTTTTTTCTTTCAAGTTATCAAAACACAACGCTCTTCATTGCATCTATATGCTTCGAATTTTCCCCCATTGAAACGACTTGCTCGAATATGAAATCATTTTTTAAAGATTAAAGTGAGTTTTTTTTTAGTTACATTTACACTGTCAAAATATCGTATATTTTAGATTGAAATGAATTTAAAGTAAAACTAAATTAAAAAATTATCACAAATTATTTAAATATTACTAAAATATAAAGACAAAAATGATTTTATTCATAAAAAAATCAAACGAAAATATTACGACGACAAGCCGATTGAAAAATGTAAATTTATGGCAACACAAATGGAGAATGTATAACAAGAAGGTAAAATTAAAATATTGATCCAGTAAATTTTATTATATTTTTTGTAAATGTGAGAAAATCTTCTATTTGAATCACAAACAATAAAGTTAAATTATTTTAAACATTATGATGGTCCGAATCAAAACAATGGCGTCCTTTTCAATGGCCATAATATAATCAAAAAATGGCCATTAGAACAGCGATGACTCACTGGCCACTGCCCAGCCTCAGTGGCAAATAATTAATTATTATTATTTTAAAAAGAAAAAAGAAGTCAGCACAGTGATAAAAAACAAAGATATTTCTTGAGTTTTTATTTTTTATTTCATTTTTTGTTTTTATATTGGTGCTGAAATTAATTCCATCTCACCCACCACCAAGATCATGATGATCCAACAGTAACCAAATAGACTAATATTCTAATATAAAAGAATAATAATTTTAGCAGGCATTTTTTTCCTGTGTATCATGTGAAAGAATGTTTTTCTTTTTAATATATATATATATATTATAGCAAGTATCTATAATAGAATTTGATAGTACATAACATGCTTTTTAAAATAAAATAAAATGACATATTTAAAAATTATAGAAAATAATTTTTATTATAATATTTTTATTTTTATTAGTAAATAATTGTAAATATTGATTTTATCTGCGGTTCACTTATATGAGTTTAAAAATTCTAATTATTTGGATCCCACTGAATGCTGGGCTCTGGTTTGCATACCGTACAATAAATATACAAACGGAGAGAGATGTGTGATAGAAACATGTACGACTTGTAGTATACAACATGTATTCAAATATAAATATGTGTTCTATTTTTGCCACGTGTTGTAGAAATAAATGCGTCGAAGATTATTGGTGAAAAAGAGGGGGAAAAATCAAAATAAATAATTTCATAATTAGTCCCTTTCTCAAATAAAATAAAAATTCATATCAATTAGGTGAGAGAAGTAAATGTATAGTGATTATTATGAAAGGATGATCGATATTCAAGGGTGATAATATGAAAAGGATCTACTTAACTTATCTAAATGACCAGATGTACAATAATATACTGATTTTTCAGATTGAACCGATTATGAAAATAATACCTATACTCATAATCAAACTTACAAAATTTAGGGAAGAAAAGTGAGGAGAATTGTTGATCTCGACGTA
This sequence comes from Hedychium gardnerianum, assembly GCA_038050645.1. Classification (NCBI taxonomy): domain Eukaryota; kingdom Viridiplantae; phylum Streptophyta; class Magnoliopsida; order Zingiberales; family Zingiberaceae; genus Hedychium; species Hedychium gardnerianum. The sequence goes on from JBBUKS010473909.1 coordinate 4,622, forward strand.
TAATTATAATTTTGGAATTAGTTTACCCCACTAATGATGTGTAATTGATGTTTAATGAATTTCTTGTAGTATATGATGAGATCTTTTATTCTTCTGTAATTTATACTATTAAAAAGAAAATACAATCCACATGACTCATATGAATTTTATTTGTCATTAAAATATGATTTATAAGATTGAGAATTAGATCTCTACTATTAATCCAGGAGACGAGAAAATATACTATTTTTTTTTTTGATAGAACAAGAGAATATAGTGTTGAGGACCGCTGACAATAATTAGTGGCTGTTGAGTTGTAAGCATGACTTGTAGGTTGGAAAATTAAATCTCTCCTAATGGCCTTTAATTGGAGCCAATATCAACTAAATATTCCAAATCAATCGAGAGGGCGAAATGGGTCCCTCCAAAGATATCCTAGAGATTTTGCACGAATGATTAGACCACTGTTGGTTTAAATATAATATTAAAAAAATAGACTCCAAAAAACCATCTTTTTAAAAAATATATTAAGAAAGATACATCTTTAGAAACGGAAAAAAATCATGAAAAAGCACAGTCCTAATTTAATTGATAAGACTTGTGTGCAAACATGAATTTTGGAGAGACATTGCTGGGACATTTGATTAAAATTATTATTTTTCGTGTAGCAAATAAGCAAATATATATATATATAGCAAACAGTTTGCTCAAATACAATGGAAAAGAATGAACTTGACAAAAAAAATTAATCCAAAAACTGTTGAGTTTTCATGTTAATTAAAAAATATAATTTATTAAAATTCGCATTCTTAACTTTATTATTTGATATAGATAGTTTTAAACCTCTTATATATTTTTTCTAACTTATATTTTAGTTTTGTAATTTATAATTTAAATATATTTTGTCATCCATGATTATTTGAGAAGTTATTTTTTGGTATACAATCTATCCGACACTTTTAAAATAATAAATTTATCACATTTTAAAAATAATTAATATATCTACATACTATATACAAATCTAAAAAAAATATTCTACCAAGCAACCATCTATATGTCTAATCATCTTTTTATTCACATCATCCATCATGTCATATCTTAATTAGCATGTCATTAATTAATGAATTATTAATATAATTTGATGTGGATGACAGAATTATTACGCTTCTTAACAGTGCCGTAGAAACGGTCAATTCCGTCAATCTACTTATAGAACGTCTGTTCCATCAATTAAGTTGATCGATCCTGCGGCATTTTCAAACATGAAAATGCAAAAAAGTGACATCCAAAATCGCAAGTTGTTCGGATCCGATGCAATTTAATTTTATGGTTGGGTTTTCATTGGGAGAGGATTCGCAGGGGAATGGGCGCGCATGGAGGGGTAGTGACCTCATGGAGCCGTTGTTGTCGGATGCGAAAGTTATGGCTGTCGGGGAATGTAGATATGATGGCGACTGTCGGCAACTCCGCCGCCATACACGTGTGCGCGGATCTAAAGGTTCACTAATCCGCCAGTCAAACTTCCACTCGTGCTGCCGAAGCTTCCTCCGAACGCATCCACCAGTCTCCCAGTGCTACTTAGATGCATATGGGCCGGGCTCTACAATCGACATTGGGCGCGGGTAATGGATTTTTAAATATTTTTGTCAAGATCGGATCCATGCATTTTAAAATGCACAAAAGTACTCTTTTTTTTTTTTAAAAAAAAGGATTAAAATAGTGAATGCTGTCAAAACCAATATCGATGAAAGGAATTATATCAGAAAATTGAAATGGAGGATCCCGAAAGATTATGTTCATAATTTTTATAAGGATTCGTCTTTTATTTAAATTTGATAATTTTTTTATATGATAATCAATTTGATCATATCTGGGACATTGTCAAAATAAATAGATACTTTGGGTGGTGGTTAAAATAAGTTGAATGTAGAGGTTTCAAACAACATTGGACAATTGTAGCAATTTTTAAATTGCACTTATTTAAAATTATGAAAATTTTAAAAATCACATTTAATTTTTAGATTTTCAAAATAATATATTTATTTTCTATTTTATCTTTCCTACTAATTATTATGATGTACATTTAAAGAATAATTAATATCATTATGATATCATATTTTAAAAAAATTTATCACTGTGGTATAGATTTTTAAAATACAATATTACAGCGGTTTGAAATTTAATATTTATTCAATATTATAATAATATTATCCTTTGAATATAATATAATAATGGTATTATTCTGTGGAAGGATAAAATGATTAATACATAAAAATTAGATGTGTATTTTAAGAATTCCATAACTTTTAAGTGCGTCTTTTTTAAATTTCATGACAGTGCGTTCTTGTCAGATTTGAAATAGGTTAGTTGTCCGTGACTTAATCGAATCTGATTATATCGCTTAAAGAAAATAAGTAAATCATTTCGTAAAGAATCTAACCTAATTAGCATGTTGGATTGGTGACAGGGGCTCTATCCACAAACCGGAAAAGACCCACAAAGAAAAAGAGGGAAAGGCCAAAAGGTTTAAAAATTAAAACAATCATATTTTTGTGTGAGTGGAGGTTGGCTCGATTACAGACACAAACACTGCAGATAATTAAATAAATTGATTGCAAAAGTTTGAAACTTATGATTATTGCTATTCCATATCACATTAACTACGATTATTTTCTTTTTAATGACCGAGCACATATATGAATGATCTATAGATCCCAGAGGCATAATAATTAAGCTACACAATTTACAAACTATGGAGATCTCAATTAATGATTAGCAGAAAGCTGATTACGTGCATGGTTGGCAAATAAACCTTTACGAAGTTGATTACTGATGGCTAGATACATAATTAGTCCAAAGTATAAACCTCATTTTATTACCGAAATATTTTAACAAATGAATAACTAGTCATTTTCTTTGTTTTCTGGAATATATTTTAAATTGACATCAAAATAATAATCGTAAAAAAAAAATCCCACAAACAAGAAACAAAGATTTTTTTTTTTTTTTTTTTTTTTGCCTAAAGTCTAGCTGCTGCTATTTGCATTGATCTAAAAGTTGAACACAGCGAAAAATGCAAAGTCTTGAGGCCAGAATTAAAAAAAAGAAGAAATACTAGACATGCAATTTAGATAAGTGTTCCTAAGTTAGATTACTCAACGAAGTTAGAATGAAAGTTCGGAGGAGATCCGAATATATTTATTTCGACGATCAAGTTAGTGATAAAAAAAAATATAAATGAAACAGTAATAAAATAATAACACATATTTCTCTTTGTGTGTAGAGACTTACTTATATAGCTGTAGAAGAGAAGTTCTCTCCTTATTAATGAGGTATATTGCCTCAGTAAGGTGTCTATGATGACGAAGAGGTCTCCGTACTGTCAGAATATCTTATCCGTACTACCTCCATCTCTTGTACGTTCAGTATTTATTACTAATGAGTCTATATTATGCCAAATTCATAAACTCTGTCAGTCTTTAATGAGAGTAGTGTTAGGGTTGCAAGGTTGCAAACAAAGTATCATATTAAAAACACATGAGAAATATCATGAGCTTATAAGGGAAAGATCTCTCTATAGGTATGAGGCCTTTTGGATAGAGCCCAAGAGCAAAACCATGAGAGCTTAGGCCCAAAGTGGACAATATCATACTATTGTAGAGATATCTAAATTCCTTCGGTCATAACAAAGAAAGTAGGGGCTCCCGTGTCTGGATCAAGAGGATCAGGCAAGGAAGTCCCAGTAGGTCAGGTGGACCAAGGGACAAGAAAACCTGGTGGGTCGAAGATCAGATGGGAGGTCCTGTGGTCCTTCGTTCGAGGGGAGAGATTGTTAGGGTTGCAAGGTTGCAAACAAAGTCCCACATTAAAAACACATGGAAAGATCATGAGCTTATAAGGGAAATATCTCTCCATTGGTATGAGACCTTTTGGGTAGAGCCCAAGAGCAAAATCATAAGAGCCTAAGCCCAAAGTGGATAATATCATACCATTGTGGAGATATCTAAATTCCTTCGGTCCTAACAAATAGTACCCAGCATTTTGCTTGAGCAGGAGGTTTAGGCCCAGCAGGTTTATTCGATCCAGTTGACACATGCTATGATCCGGTCGAAAAAATCTCATTGAGTTTCCCCAGACCGTAACACTTAATAATTTATCCGACTGGGTGAGTTATGATGAAGTGTGCTCATGTTTGAGTATGTTCCTCCTATCAGAAATGAAGATGATTCCCGATCGAAATTTGGTAAGACCTTTCGATCTTCCCCTTGATAGACCACGTAGATTTTTAATTACCGTATTCGATTGACTGTTAACGCTTACCGATCAGTATTTATCAAGATCCCTTAGATCGGTGATTATTGACTTTGACTCCTACATGGACCCTCAGATTCATCTTCCATATCACAAGCTTCCCCTTCAAGTCTGGTAGAAGGAGGCCTTTGTCTGACTGACCTTACTAGTTATATCTGGTATCTAGGCCCGATCGGAAGAAAAGATTACCTGTATTTATGACCGGTCGGTGCCCCAATGCTGACGTGGATGAAACCCAATCTTTCTTGGAAATCCGCGAAGTAGGTACATTAATGCCCCAGATACACGTGATGACGCATCGGGATGGCACTTCAGCCATCGTGTCGATCATTATGTCGACCGATCTGTGGCTGACACGTGGCATCGCCATCAGCGACTGTTCCGATACCGGTGATTCAACAATCATATCGGACGGTCCTGAAACCATCTCGTGATTTTGATCATTCGTATTTGATGGCTAGGATCATGCCAGAGGGGCTTTATTAGGGTTGGGCGCTGACGATTTTCGCTTCATTCTTGTCATTGCCTCAGTTCTCGCCATCGTTTTTCTCCACCTTTGCAACTCTCGCCGTCGTCGCGTCGCTCCATGCCTCGGTCTCATTTCCTTTCGTAAGTCCTTTCCTATTCAGTTATTCTTCTCCTTTGTTTCCCCCTGTTTCTTTTGAGTTTAACATGAATATGTCTTCTGGTAGTTTCTTGGGGCTCTGGTACATTTCGATGAAATTGGATTTTTCGACCGAAGACTTAGAAGTCGTTAGGGTTCAGTACGAAATTCCGATTGAGTATAGATTGTCCATCCCGAGCCTGACCGACTGACCCCATAAGCCACCGACCGGGAGGGTAGCCTTTTTCATGGGTCAGTTCCTCGGAGGCCTTAGGTTTCCTCTTCCAGCCCTTTTTACCGCCCTGTCCAGATATTTTCACATCCCCCTTCAGCAGTTTGGTCCCAACGCCTTCCGCCAGATTTGCGGAGCCATAATTATCTTCCGTTTGTACCAAATTCCCCTCACTCCTTGGGTCTTCCATTACTTTTTCTATCCCAAGAAGATGGAGCCCGACGTCTTCATTTTCCAGTCCCAAACGGGGAGCTACTTTTTAGATGAGATATCGACTTCCCATAAAAGATGGAAGTCTAAATATATTTTTCTAGAGCCTCCGACCTCCTTTCTCATGGCCGACTGAGAGGTAGATGGAGATGTCCAAGGCTCCTACCTTGGGACACTATAAAACAGAGGCGGCTTATCTCTGAGCGATCAGTATCTTGTCCGAGCTACGGTTCAACGTGAAGAAGTTGATTGACGAAGGACTTTTTTTTCTCTTTGGCCTTAGCCCCGTTGAAGCGAAGCTGCATTTTTTTTTTGTAAGATGTGTACTTTCGCTTCCTATTATTGCTAACTGAGGACTTTGTTTCTTTTGCAGCTCAGATAATATGGAGGGCTTCTGTTAGCTAGACCTTGAAGCTAACCAGCGCCGAGCTGGAGGAGAGGGCATTCATGCTGGCGGTTGAGGACTTGCCAGGCTCTTTCAGCGACTTGGCAGCGCATACTGAAGAGCTCCCCCCGCCACGTCCTTCGATGACCTCCGTGCCCGTTTCTTCTTGCGAAGATAGTCCCAGCCCGACCCCTTCGCTCATCAGGAAGAGGTGCTGACCGGTCGCTTCCCAGGGAGCCGATAAGAGGATCGAAGGCTCCCAGGCCGTGACTCTTGACGCTAGCTCGTCTAAGAATGTTCCCATGCTGCTCCGGTCTTCTACACCTACCCCACCAGCCCCGGAGCCTATGGAAACAGGCATGGAAGGAGAGAATGCCCAAGTGAGGTGCTTTGTTGCTCTGCCTGACTACGGGTCGCCGATCCTTGTGATTCCTCTGAGAGGGGAAGGCATGAGTAGGGCGGACGGGGAGCTGACCCTTAGACTGAGGGGATGATCCGCGAAGGCTTATACATATTCAAGCGAGATATCCCACAACAAGTCGACCAGTCGCCTAATAGACTTTTTCACCACCAACTTGACAGGGGTAAGCGTTCGATTTATATAGATTGATTTTCCAAATATTTGACCGAGTTTTGATGCAGGTTTGGGTGGAAGGGATGACGGTGCTTTTCCAGACGAACGATCTCCTCCGCCGTTATCATGCCCAGCAAGCCCGAATAAGGGAACTAGAGGCTCGACAGGTTCCTCTCGCTGAAGACCTGTCCGAGTTGAAGTCGGAGGTCGAGCGACTACGCTCCGAGGCCCAACTCAGGGAGGAGCATCTTGAATGGTCGGAAGCTGCACTAATTGATGGCCAGTCCTGAGCGGAGGAACAGGCGAGTCAGATCGTCGAGCTCAAGGAGACTCTCAAGAAGGCCAAGTCCGTCGCTTCATCTGAGAAGCAGAAAAAGGAAAAAATTCGAGCGGAGTTGAAGGCGAAGACTCACGGGTGGAAGGAGAAGGAAAGGGGTTTCCAAACCGAGCTGTCAGGGAAATCTGCCGAGCTAAAAGCCCTGAAGGTTGAACTAGAAACCTACTAAGATGGTGAGGAGGAACGTTGGGAGACCAGGAGGGCCAACTACTTGAAGTCTGCGGAGTTTTATGACCAGCTCGGCCCCCGGACCGTCAAGATGTTTCAGTTTGAAGCCGAGGGGGTGATCAAGCAACTGCACGAATCAGGGCATTTAATGTCCGATCTCCCACTTAACTTCATCATCCTAGACAAGATATTTGAAGATGTCCCTCTTGATGGCTTCGAGGACTTCGTATACTTTTCATGCTTGTTTTTGTAATTTCCCATCCAAACATGAAATAGTTCACTCATTTTGTAATCGTTCGATCGGTCAATGAAGTAGATTTTTCCTGCTATCACTCGATTTCTTGTTATGCCTATTGTAATGGAATATTTTTCTTTTGCTACGATGATTTTGAAGATTTGGTAAAACTTAACTGAACTACCTCGATCGGAGAGATTTTCTGGGAGTTCGACGAGTGAGTTTCTATCGATGAGTAAGTGATCAAACGACCGACCACTTTCCTACCCTAGATCGGCTAGCATCCGGTGCTAAAGGATCCTTCGTCCCTGGCCAGGAGGCGGAGTTCGGTGCACTAGCAGAGATCCTCGACCCCGGATCAGGGGGGAGTTTGACACTTTAACGGAGATCCTCGACCCCGGATCAAGGGAGAGTTCGGCGCTTTAATGGAGATCCTCGACCCCGGATCAAGGGGGAGTTCAACGCTTTAACGGAGATCCTTGACCCCGGATCAAGGGGGAGCTCGACGCTTTAACGGAGATCCTCGACCCCGAATCAAAGGGGAGTTCGACGCTTTAACGGAGATCCTCAACCCCGAATCAAGGAAGATTTCGGTGCTTTAACGGAGATCCTCGACCTCGAATCAGGGGGAGTTCGACACTTTAACGGAGATCCTCGACCCCGGATCAGGAGAGAGTTTGATACTTTAACGGAGATCCTCGACTCTAGATCAGGGGAGAGTTCGGCGCTTTAACGGATATCCTCGACCCCAGATCAAGGGGGAGTTCGTCGCTTTAATAGAGATCCTCGACCCTGGATTAGGGGGGAGTTCAACCCTTTAACGGAGATCCACGATCCCAGATCAGGGGGGAGTTCGACCCTTTAACGGAGATCCTCGACCCCAGATCAGGAGGGAGTTCGGCGCTTTAACGGAGATTCTTGACCCCAAATCAAGGGGAAGTTCGGCGCTTTAACGAAGATCCTCGACCCCGAATCAAGGGAGAGTTTGACACTTTAACGGAGATCCTTGACCCCAAATCAGGGGGGAGTTCGACGCTTTAACGGAGATGCTTGACCCCGAATCAGGGAGAGTTCGACGCTTTAACAGAACCTGAGCTTTTTCATTAACAAACAATTTCCATTTGTAATACATTTTGGAAATGATACTCAAGATTCTCGAGTTCGGTAAGATTGTATGTGATTTGCACTCCAAGGACGGTCGAGTTCCTTTCCATCCGGGCCTTGTAAATAATAGGCTCCCGAACTCAATTTTTGGAGGACCTTGTATGGTCCTCCCCATTGAGGCTCTAACTTGTGAACATCATCGATTGTCTTTACCTTCCTCCAGACGAGATCCTCGACTTGGAAGTTGTGGGAAATGACTCGCTTGTTGTAAGTTTGGCGCATTCTTTGGCGGTAGGCGGTTAGCCGAGCGGCTGTTTTCTCCCTGGTTTCGGTGATTAAGTCCAGTTCCAAAGATCGATGCTCGGCATTGTCTTCATCATACATACTTCGGTGGATTGATTCCTCGCCCACCTCGATAGGTACGATGACTTCTCCCCCATAGACGAGGTGGAAGGGCATCAGGTCGGTACTCTCTCTTGACGTTGTTCGATAGGCCTACAGGATGCTGGACAATTCTTCAACCAAACTTCCTTTCACATGGTCTAGTTTGACTTTGAGACCTCATACAATCTCCCGATTAACCACTTCTGTTTGCCCATTTCTCTGAGGGCAAGCAACTTAAGTGAAGGACTGCTGAATACCGTATTCTTCGCACTATCTTCGAAGTTTTCTCCTTTGGAACTGGCGTCCGTTATCGGAGACCAGCTGATGCGGGATGTCGAACCGGGAGATTATATTTTTCCATAAGAATTTCAGGACGACGTCTTCTGTTATCTGAGCCAGGGCTTCTACCTCCACTCACTTCGAAAAATAATTGACGACCACTAGGAGGAACTTTTTTTGCTGCGGCTCGATCGGGAATGGTTCCACGATGTCCATTCCCCATTGATCCAAGGGGGATGAGACGACCAATGTCTTCAACGGCCTGGTCAGATGATGGGACAAGTTCTGATGTCTTTGACAAGAAAAGCAACCAACCACAAATTTAGCCATATCAACTTGTAGGGTCGGCCAAAAATATCCGGCCAGCAGGACCTTTTTTAGCAAACATTCGACCTCCTATGTGATTTCCGCATATGCTTTCATGAATCTTCTTCATAACATAATCGATATCCTCAGTTCCGAGGCACTTCAGGAGTTGTTGGGAGAAACATCTTTTATACAGGAGATCCCCTATCAAGGTGAATCGAGTCGCCCATCTCTTCAGGAGCCTTGCTTGCTCGGCTTCAGGAGGTACAATCCCTAATCGAAGGTAAGATATGAAAGGAGTCCTCCAATCGCACTCCGTATCATTTCGATCGCACTTGATCTGTGAGTTGAACGGGTTTTGAGAGAAGGGCTCATCCATTGTCCATGTGGCCAACGAGCTAGCCATTTTGGCTAGTTCGTCTGCTCTAAGATTATTCGCTCGGGATATTTTCTGAATTAGTACTTTTTGAAACTCTGCCTTTAACCGGTTGAATATCTCAGCGTATTTCTTCAACCGCTCATTCTTTATCTCGAAGCTCCCATCCAGTTGTCGAGTAACTAACTGTGAATCTGAATGAAGGATGACGCGGACGGCTCCCACCCGTCTGGCCGTTCGCAGACCGGCCAACAAAGCCTCATATTCGGCTTCGTTGTCGGAGGCTCGGAAACTGAGCCGGATGGACAATTAAAGCATCTCTTCCCGAGGTGAGATCAGCAAAACACCCACCCGACTGCCTTGATTATTGGCCGAACCGTCTACATAGATTTTTCAAGTTCCCTCCGAGTCCGAGCTCGACATCTTCGTCATAAAGTCCGCCAAGGTCTGTGCTTTGATTGTCGTCCGGGGCTGATACTAGATGTCATACTTGCTTAGCTCAGTCATCCATTTGACCAATCTTCCAGAAGATTCTGGGTTCATCAGTATTCGACCGAGCGTGCTATTCGTCAGGACAGTCACCGGGTGGGACAGAAAATAGAGTCTTAAGTACCGTGCTATCATCGTCAATCTCAGCGCTAACTTCTCCAAGAGCGTGTATCTTCGTTCGGTGTCCTTGAGTAGATAGCTCATGAAATGGATAGGGTACTAGATATTATCTTCCTCTCTCAATAGCGCTGACCTCACTGCTTCTTCTCCCGCTGATAAGTACAACCACAGTCGCTCGCCCATCACTGGCTTGGAGAGGAGGGGAAGTTAGGAGAGATACTCCTTAAACTCTATAAAAGATCGGTCACAGCTCACATCCCACTTGAATTTGGAGGCCTTGCGCAACACCTTGAAGAACAGAAGGCTTCTGTCAGCCAATCGGGATATGAATCGGGACAGAGTAGTGATTCGGCCGACCAATCTTTGTACTTCCTTGAGATTACGCGGAGGGGTCATACTTTGCAACGCCTGAATTTTTTTGGGATTAGCTTCAATCCTCCAATCGGTGATCACATAGCCTAGGAAGCGATCACTCTTAATGCCAAAGAGGCATTTGGAGGGGTTCAATTTGAGCCCATACCGCCTCACCGTTCGGTAGGTTTCTTCGATATCAAAGATAAGGTCTTCTACCTTGCCTGTCTTGATCAGGATATCATCGACATAAACTTCGACGTTTCTCCCGATCTGGTGCTTGAGCACTCGATCCATTAATCACTAATATGTGGCCTTTGTATTCTTTAACCCGAACGACATGACTGTATAGCAGAAAATTCTGTCTGAAGTGACGAAACTAACCTTCTCCTGATCCTCCCAAGCTAAAGGGATCTGATGATAACCTTGATAAGCATCCAGTATACATATGAATTCACACCCTAAAGTTGAATTCACCAATTGATTAATTCGCGGCAAGGGATAACAATCTTTAGGGCAGACTCTGTTTAGGTCTCTGAAATTCTTGCACACTCGCCACTTGCCACTCAGTTTGGGCACCAACACAACGTTGACTAACTAGGTCGGGAACTGCACCTCCCGAATATGACCCACCCGCTTCAAGGAGCTTAGCGACTTCTTCTTGGATTATCTAATCTCGGTTTGGCCTGAAATATCTTTTCTTTTGTTTGATCGCTCGCGATCCTGGGTTGACATTGAGCTTGTGCACCATCAGGGTCGTTGACACGCCTGTGACTTCTTTGGTCGACCAGGCGAACACATCGTGATTCTTGATCAAACAGGCCACTAACTTCTCTCTCAAGTCCAAGGGGAGGTTGGACGCAATGCAGGTGGTATCATTGTTCTACTCGGGATGGATCTAGACTTCTTCTTTTCCCTCTTCTGGTTTGGCTTCTCGTTCATCTTGCACCAGGTTGACCTGAGACCCCACTTCCCTGCGGACTCTTCTTGAGTCTGTTCGGATGACATCAGCATAACATCTTCGAGCGGTGGACTGATTACTTTTGACTTCCCCTATCAAATCTCCAATCAGGAATTTTATTTTTTGGTGATATGTGGAGACCACCGCTCAGAAAGCGTTCAACGCCGGTCTTCCCAAGATGACGTTGTAGGCATACTCCGTGTCTACCACCAAAAAAGTGGTTCGTCAAGTTCTCTCTCAAGGCTCTTTTCCCAAGGTTACTTAAAGAGTGATCTAGCCAAGTGGCTGGACTTGATGTCTTGTAAATCCGAACAAGCGAGTGGCTATGAGCCGTAGTTCTTCATCGTTAACCTGCATCCGATCCCAAGCTTTCTTAAATATCACGTTGACAGAACTGCCGATGTCGACGAAGACCCGTCTCATCTCGTAGTTGACTATCAAAGCCTGGATTACCAGTGCATCCTCATGGGGCACTTCGACTCCCTCGAGATCTTGAGGACTAAAGCTTATCAAGGGACATCCACTCTGACAGGTGCTCGTCGCATAACTCTCCAGTCGATGGCTATGGGCTTTGCGGGCTCTGTGAGAGTCCCCATTCGTGGGCCCGCCCGATATCATATTGACGGTTCCCCGCATGGGGACCTTTCCCTTTTCTTTCGCTCGATCGACTTCTTCTCCGAGAGAGGGCTCTCAGATCTCTTTAGTGGGCGTTCGTGCTTTTTTCTCCAATCGGTAGGTTCGCGTAGGACTTCGCCCGCGACTTCGCGAACGACGCTCAGCTTCTTTTCTCCGATCGGATGAATGTTGTTTTGCCTCCTGCCTCTAATCCGAGGGATTCCACTTAGGGGCCGACCGATTGTAGTAGTAGCAGTTTTTAGTTGCGTGACTTTCACTCTGATGATAGGTCCATAAACGATTCATCATTTTGGGGAACCACTTCTTACGCCCTAGGGCACAGAAAGCTTCCACCGTGTGCACGATCACGTCTTTCTGAACTGCTATGCAGTGTGTTCCCGCTCGGGGATCCTTGTATCTTAGCGGTGGAGGAGGCGTCACTCACTCGGGATGGATTTTGGAAACGTGGATGTTTGTCTCTTTCCTCCTAGAGAGCTGGGCTTTCTCCATATTAATAACTTGAGCGCTTGATTTTTCAAGCTATCGAAGTCGAGCGGGGCTTCTTTACAAGCGATCGGAAGAAATCTCTTTCTAGCAGTTCTTGTGATAATGAACTCACTAAGATCTCCGGGGTCGCCGACGAGACGTCCAAAGCCACCCGATTAAATTTTTGGAGGTAATCCCTCAAAGACTCTTTGGACTTCTGCTTCAAAGAGAACAAATCCAGCGTAGTCTTGAGATATCTCTTGCAACTGGAGAAGTGATGTACGAACATCATCTTGAATTCCTCGAACGAGTGGATGGAAGAGGCCGGGAGTTGGTTAAACCATCTCTGCGCCGACCCGGCAAGGGTCGTTAGAAAGATCCGGCATTTGACCCCATCAGTATACTAGTGTAGCATTGACGCGTTCTCGAATAGGCACAAATGGTCTTCGGGATTCGCTGACCCATTGTATTCGCTTAT
>JBBUKS010473967.1:0-17595 GCA_038050645.1 Hedychium gardnerianum
GTAGAGCCCAAGAGCAAAACCATGAGGGTCTAGGCCCAAAGTGGACAATATCATATCATTGTGGAGATATCTAAATTCCTTCGGTCATAACAGTGCTGATATTCAAAAATCAACACCACGGTGTTGTATGTGTCAAAGATACAAGTCAATGGGTTCCAAGTGATACATAGATGTCAGAACAAGGCATGGACACCATAAACACCTTCTACACAATCATCTCTTTCATTGCATGTCATCTTTTCAGAAATATAAGTTCCTTAGGTTCATCAATGGGTTTCAGTCAAAACTCATTGATAAACCTAGAGAACTTCGATCAGATACATTCCAAGTTCTGTAGGTTTCTTCATTACTTCTCAGTCCAAATATGTCCTCATTTATCATCTCCAAGCATTCCCAACACTGATCATATGGTTTTTAAACTTTCAGAACAAGTGGTGTTGTTATTCGAATAACAGCACTACAGTGGTTCTGATCTTTGAAAACTAACACCACACATTGTGATATCAACAAAATATTGTGGTGCAAGTAAATCAAAAATAAGCACCTTGTACACACTTATCTCTTCCATTACATGTAAACATAATATGGAGATTGTGATAGATACAATGAAAACACTCAATAATGTAAACACTTGTATTAATTTTTACAATTTCTCTTACAACATCATTAATGTTTGTTATTCCCTCTTACAAAACTTGCATTTCAAGAACCAATAAATGGTGGAACTAGTGGAGCTGGTGGAGCTGGTTGCATTCTACAGGACCTTTTGTTATGGTCAAGTTGCTTGCACCTACTGCATTTCTTTTTTACCTTTCCATTATGTCTGGACTCGATGCGTGCTTTCTTTTGCCTACCAGGATGCACAAGGTTATGAGGAGGTAGAACTATAATGTTGTTTAAACCATTCGGCCAAAATTCCTTGCTTCGACATGGGTAAATATGATCCATGTAAGTGTTCTTCCAATTTTATGACTGAAAATAATGCTCACAATAACGTTCTGGATCCATGTTCTGGTGTGTGATGATGATAATATCATGTGAGCAAGGAATTTTAGAATTTTGAAACTCACCGCAGTTGTAGAAATGTCTTTCCAAATAAACAATGTATGTAGCAATTAATGTTTGTACTTCCATTTTAGTTTGGGTGTGTGGGTGGACTATATAATGAAAACTTCTTTATCTCCTTTCATCAATTTCTTTCGTATCATAAGGTGTCAAAAAATGATAACATGTTGAAGCTTCCTCCCTATGATTAAAGAACCATTGAGCTACCTTTCTTCTAGTATTATCAATTACACTGTTAATGGGGAGTTCATGTGTATCTTTGAACAAAGCATTTAAACTCTCTGAACAATTGGTGGTTAGCATTGTATACCTTCTCCTACTAAAGTGTGTATTAGCCCATCTTTTAGGATCAATGTTATGTAGCCACTGACACGCAACTGAATATCTTGCAAGAATGAGATGCATTACTCAGTCATACTTGAATGTTGTATTATCTCTTACTACTGCCTAAAAAAACCTAAAGTAGACCTATCCCGAGTATCTATTACCATGTTATAAGACAAGTGATAGCAATAGAAAGCATGATGGGCAGTTAGGTAGATTTTTCTAAGTGCTAATATAATACCTCGATGTCTATCTGATACAATCCAAAAACCATTCACAGGCAGACTCATATTCAACTTCAGCAGTTCCAAAGCAAACTAGAAGGAGGTTGCCATTATCATCATCTGTTGTTGCCATCAACAACACACCAGTATACCTGCCATTGAGATGTGCAACATTAATTCCAATTAATTTCCATAGATATGACTTGAATACTCTCCCACAAGCATTGAAAGACCAAAAATAATGCTAGAAATTATTGTCATTTCTGTGTATTGTCGCATAAGTATTAGGGTTCCTAAATCTTAACTCACAAATACATTAGAAGATCTCCATAAGCCTGCTCATAATCACCAACCACTTTCTTCAATGCTTTCTCTCGGACTACATATGCTTTCTTATATGATATGGAAACATCAAATATTGATTTCATATCTCTTTGAATATATCTTGGTTTGTATTATGAACAAGCAAGAAACTGTTGTTCAACTTCAGATGTTACAAATGTGGATGTGCAAGCTTTGTGATTAGGTATTTCCCTAAGGCTGCAACATTGGTGTTCTTGTACATATTTAATAATGGTGAACTCCACATCTCCCCTAGCAACTACTCTCCATGTACATGGTTGATTGAAGAAAATAGCTTTAATTTGTTTTAGCCGGATGTCAACTAGATTGTATCTCATGTTTTCATGCATAGCATGCCTAACAAGTTCATCTTTGAACTCTTATCGGAAGGGAAAAATCTATCCAATATAAAATTCATGTTTCTTGATTGCCTCTACAATTGGTCTTTGTGTTAATCATGAATTCAATACATATTGATCATTAGCCATCGGGAACTCCTTCTCTAAGTCACTGTATTGATCTAGGTTAAAATCAGCTTGGCCAAATTCGATATCATCGGCTAAGAATACTTTTGAATCTGTATTGAATTTTAATTCCTCTGCAATCTGAATATTTGAATCTTCCTGCTGACTCCATGTTGCTTCATAATATTCTCCAAATACCATACTATTACTAGGTAACTCATCTTCGAATACATTTGCTTCTTCATTTAGATCAAACGTCAAAACACTTGTTGTATTTCTATTCTTGTTCACCTCATTAGTATTTTCACAAGAAGATGAAATATTACTTGGAGCTACATTTATGGACTGTTGAGTGTCTAGTTGTCTCTCCACTAAATATGAATCAATGGAGGTCATATATGATTTATGTTCATCAGAAATATAGTCATCCTTGAAAAAAATATTGCAATCATAATAGTGACGTAGACTAAGGTATATATAGATAGTTTATAAATATAGTTTTGATCTTTATACAAGAAGTTATGGATTGAATTTTTAAAAACATACTGTGCTTGGTTATGAAAGACTTGAATCTGAGAGTTTAGGGCATGGTGAGACTGAGAAGCAATGTAGAAGCCTACAGGACTTGGAATGAATTTGATCATAGCTCTCTAGCTCTCTAGGTCTAGTTGTTGGGCCTAAAAGACTTGGATTTTTGAAATTTTGCCATGAGATGGAAGAGGTGAGTGTGTAAAAGGTATGTATAATGTGAAATCCTGGTCCTAAGACTCTTAAGAGAAATTATAGTTATGTGCCAACTGAAACACAAATTTGTTAGGATCGTAAGAATTTAGATATCTCTACAATAGTATGATATTATCCACTTTAGGCCTAGGCCCTCATAGTTTTGCTCTTGGGCTCTACCCAAAAGGCCTCATATCAATGGAGATGTCTTTCCCTTATAAGTCCATGATCTTTCTCATGTGTTTTCAATAATGTGGGACTTTATTTGCAACCTTGAAAATCCAACAATCTCCCCGTCAAAAGAAGGACCACAGGGCCCCCCTCATTCGATCCTCGACCCACAAGGACATCATACCCCTCGGTCCACCCAACCTACTAGGACTTCCTTGCCTAGCCGTAACTAGGACTTATCTGCCTAGTATCTAGTCCTCTTGATCTGGACAAAAGAACCCCTACTTCCTTTGTTTAATGTCGATATTCTACTCACATAGCTCAATTAGACCATAGCACTTGTGCACAGTTGGCGGTTAGACCTTCTGGCAGTCCGGGCTCTGATACCAATTATTAGGACTAAAGAAATTTAGATATCTCCATAACGATATGATATTATCCACTTTGGGCCTAGGCCCTCATGATTTTGCTCTTGGGCTCTACCCAAAATGTCTCATACCAATGGAGATGTCTTTCCCTTATAAGCTCATGATCTTTCCCATATATTTTCAATGTGGAATTTGTTTGCAACCTTGCAACCCAACACCTTCCTTGCTATACACTATTTTAACTTAAGCGTCGTAGTGACTACGCCCGAGACCCCCTGGTCATCTTGTTGACGTTCCTTTCTCCTAGTGCAATAGTTTTGCAAGTGATTTTTCTCCTTCTAGGTCTTCTTCCAGTCAACCTCTCAGTCAATTAGCTGGTGTTTCAGGTTTCATCGATTTTATACATGATCAAATTTGACGCTATCTGTGGAAACACACGCCTGATCTGAAATGTAAAAAATGGACGATTCCGGAAGATTCACAACTATTACTTTATCACAGGAAGACTTGGATTTGCTAGTGGCAGCTAAGGCGTAAGCTCTTGTGCAAAAACAACAGTTAGCAAATCCTTCACCTTCAAAAGTACCAACGGTCTCTATTGAAGGGCAACAAGTTGTTGATTAAATATTCAATCCAATACAACCAACGACGTTCCCCAGGGCTTTGATTCAAATGACCAGAGGAGAGACAAGAAGATTCGAGTGGTCACAAGAGTCATTCGTTGGAGACACACCTCCGCGAGATCCAAGACGAGGCAAAGCTCCCGATGTAAGCTGATCACCTGATCGACCAAAACCCCCCTTTTCCCAAGAAATCCTGGATGACAAACTACCTCGTCATTTTCGAACCCCGCAGATCAGGGAATACAGAGGCGCTACTAATCCTGAAGACCATCTCTACAGATTTAAAAACGTCAGTCTACTGCATCAGTACACTGATAGTGTCAAATGTCGAGTGTTTATAACAACACTCTCAGGTTCAGCATAAAGATCATTCAACCAGCTTCCTCCCTATTCCATCTCTTGCTTCAAAGAGCTGAAAACTATATTCCTCCATCATTTTGCTAACAGTCGAAGGTATCATAAAACTGCGATAAATTTGTTTGCTCTCAAACAGGGGGCAAAGGAGATATCGAAGTCGTATATCAAACGATTCAACCAGATTGTTCAAGATGTTTCCTTCACCATTACATAAATGTCGGGTCTTCTCACAATGACTCCTAGACGAAGATTTCTTCCATGCCCTAGTCAGGAAACCTCCCAACAATTTCAACAGTCTGTTAGGTCAATCTGTCAAATATGTCAATGTCTAAGAAGCCCAAGTGGTTAGGAAAAGAGGATATTGCTACTCCAATCCTTTTTTTATCAAGCAGAGCATCAAGCCCCTCCTCCTATGCGTCGGAGAGAGTAGCTGCCGAATCCTCCTCCACCCTAAGAGGAGAAAGTCATCCAATATGTGAAAATTGCTTAGACTTCATTTGCCGAGTCTCTTTGGTGTATACCTACACTCATCTTCTGCTCTTATAACAAATCCAAGTCTCATGTCACTCAAGACTACTATCAATACGTTCGAGAACTTCGTTTAGCAGTTGATCAGTACTGGCAACCTAGTCAAACCATTAATCAGCCGAGTGGACAGCCAGCCTCCAGCCCTTCTATTGTCGATTAACAAAGTTATGCTCCGCAACAACCAGACAACCAAGCCTGCCTGAATGGAGGTCAAGAGTCCTCTCAAACCCGACAAGAAGAAAATCAGAGCAATGCTACTCTGAGAAAGGTTGAATGATCTCCAAATGCCCCACTAATGGAGATTCTAATCGGGCATGAAAAGTTCACATTCACCGACTCAAAATTCACGAAGTCAGCTCCAGTCGGACACAAGCAGAGGGCCCTCGGATCGACTTTGGGTCTCAGGACCTTGAGAGGATAGAAGTCTCTCATGATGATGTCTTAATTATCGAAGTCGTCATCGCTAATTGCGATGTTGCTAGAGTTTTGTAGACACAGGGAGTTCTGTGAACATCCTTTTCAAGATGGCATTTGATCATATGCAAATCAACGAAAAGGAACTCCAGCCCATGGCGACGACTCTATATGGATTCACAAGCTATAAAGTGTAAGTATCTCGAGATAGTTTTGATATGATCAACCGAATTAAGTTAGGTCATGTAAGTTTTGATCCTTGTATCTAAATGTGCAGGAACTTAGGAATATGAGAAATCGAGCGAAAGACGCAACGAGAATGATGACACGGGAAACGAGTCGACGGACTCGGTGCATCTGAGATGAGAAGCTGCGGAAGAGTACACTGGTGGAGCGAGAAGGAAGTAGTCCGAAGGACGCGAGGTGAGAATGACGTAATTTGATGGACGAAAAATCAAGAAGAAAACATGTTTGAGGAGAAGGTCGGAGTTGAGTTACTCCTGAATATCTCACTGATCTGGTTGATACATATTACTCATCTATATGAAAATGTTTTATTGTCTATATGTCTTTGCAGTTGATCTTTGATCTGAATTTTCTAAGTTTAAACGAGTGCACTCATTATGATTTGCTCGAGGAGAAGAGTAAGATCCACACTCTGATATGCACTGATCAAACTAACTACATTTTGCTTGCGATTTGTGTCATGAAGAACACGTTAAATATCTTAAGCGAAGAGGTTAAGTTTATTTTACTCCTAAAAAGACTCAGCATCCCTGTCTTTTTGCTGCTGTTCCTCAAACGCAATGCAGCTGGTTCAGCGCTCCGAGGCATGCAAGTTCCGAGAAACTTCAATGTATATTTTTGCTGGAATTAGTTACTCCTAAACAGCTACTCGTTAAAAGATTCTCTGAGTTCGCAATCGCTGTCGTTAACAGTTGACCATTGACCAAGCTCGAGGAGCAGAGCCGAAGCAGAAGCAGAGGCCTTATCCACTAGGGGACGGACCCTTGGAATATACATACAACAAAACAGTGTGCGTTGGTCCTTGGAATCGGCAACGGAGGGGAGAGGAGGGAGGGGGTTGGAGAAGGTAGCACTCGGAGGGCATAAAGGGAACTGGCTACGGTACAGATGGATGGAATTTGTTGGGCACAGGGAGGGAGGGGAAGGAGGCTTGGCAGAAGGAGACACAGTCCCCTGCCCTGTGATCTGAAGGCCACTACCCTCCTCGGCATTGCTGCAACTGTTAGAGGAATCATCCAAGTTTGACTCTGCGGCAACGTTGGGCTCGCATGTGATGTGAGTGGTACAAAACTTTTGGTGCGAGTACAATTGCCAGCTCTGTTATTTTGAATCCTTGTTTGCGTTATGGTGTATGGTGTCACACAATTCAATGCCTGGCGAGGCGAAGGGAGGGCAATCAATGCCATTTAACGTGTCTTTCGCAGGAGTGGATGGATATCCCATCAGCTAGCCATGAGCTATGGAAGCCAACAGCACAGCGCAGCGCAGCCGAAAACAAGAAGAAATTATATATCACTAGATATCAGTTGATTTGATATGTTCCTGTCTTTCGGATTCGAATTTAATAGCAGCAGTTGCAGCAGCAAGCGATTTGAAACAGAAAGAGGGACCTTTGCCGTTTTCGGAATCAAACAGAAACAGAGAAAAACACACACTCACACTCACACTCACAGAAGGAGGGACCTGGCCTGGACGAAGGCCGACGAGGGTGTTTTATTGTTAGATTCGATTGAATTGGAAGGAAACAAAGCGAGAGATCTCTTCCGGATCACATGGCCTTATCAACTTGTCGGCATGGCCAGCTCACGCGTTCCCCATTAACAAACAACCCCCTCCCCTGCTCCTGCCTGACCAGTCAACGCACCACACCCACCATCTCTGCTGCCTGAGGCTGAGGCTGAGGCTGAGAAGGGAAGAAGAACAGAGGGTGAGGGAGATATCCCATCGATCACAGGTCCTCTCACTTTGACCCAGTCAATCCTCACTCCATTCGCTATCACTCTTTCCGTCTCCAGAGGCTTTGACAAATTGAGCGCCAGGCCACTGTTTTCATGCTCTGCTTCATTTCCACAACCACCAAACGAGCGTCGTCGCCATCATCTTCTTCTCCTTCCCTCTCTCTCATTCATTAGCATCATTTGTTTCTCCTAAACTTGTTCCTGTTTTTTTCTTCTTCAAAATATGCTTTGGCATGGCGTGCATAAGGATTCGGACAAGTACTCGATCGCACTCGAACAGAGATTAGGAAACTCTCTTTTTCCGAGAAAGAAAAGATCCTCTACAACTAATTTCAAAGAGGAATGAGGAGTACATGTATGGAAGTAAAGATTGGCAGCTTTAAGCGTACAAAACATAAGTCCTGCTCCAATTAATGCATAGTAAAAAATATCTACATCTTCTCGCTGCATGCATGAATACGAATTTTGATTCTTTGATCCGATCATACATACATCTCTGTTTTAGGAGACGTATCTGTATTATATATATATATATATATATATATTGCTAGACAATTTTACACTGCAGCCCATGCATGCATTAATGAATTCTGAGACGTAATTATTAATTAGAGACAAGCGCATACAGAGACATCTACTGCGTCCTAAATAGTCACAGACAGATCCCTCGAAGTACATCTCTCTTGTTTGTACGTATTCATATATTTTTTGGGGCGGACTGGACTGGACTGGACTGAATGGTATATGTTTTTAAATATCTCACGAGAAGATAAAAAGACAAGCAAAGGCGAGGGCTGTGTTGGTGATGGATGGCATGCAATAATAATATTGACGACACATGTTCAACCCGGATCACCAGAGTCTCTGCAGCGGAGGCGCACCTTCCGGCCCGCCCATGGCCAGCCCCCGCATCTCCTTCTCTAGCGACTTCCTGATGGAGGTGCCGACGCCGCGCGCCCCCGCTGGCTCGCCGCCGGACCCCAACTTCGAGTTCTTGGTCGGCAGCCACCCGATGATCACCGCCGACCAGCTCTTCTCCAAGGGCAGGCTGCTGCCTCTCAGGGACCCCTACGCCGCCGGCTCCAGTGGCCGCGGCGGCCTCACCACCCTCCGCGACGAGCTCCGGGAAAAAGACGACTCCTCCGCTGCCGCCGCCGCCGGATACGGCAGGGAGCGGCCGCCGAAGGGCGCGTCCATCAAGTGGAAGGAGCTTCTCGGGCTCAAGAAGTCGCGTGGCTCCGCATTGAAGAAGATAGATAAAAGCGAAGGCGGTACGGGGGACGCAGATGCGCATCTCGACAGGGCAATGCAGGTCCGTTTCGGCATTTTACGATCTAAAAATTAACTTAAAAAACT
The DNA here is from genome assembly GCA_038050645.1 of Hedychium gardnerianum. Classification (NCBI taxonomy): domain Eukaryota; kingdom Viridiplantae; phylum Streptophyta; class Magnoliopsida; order Zingiberales; family Zingiberaceae; genus Hedychium; species Hedychium gardnerianum. The sequence goes on from JBBUKS010473967.1 coordinate 8,945, forward strand.
CACGATCTCATTTCTTTCATGTGGCTGCCAGGAAGGTACGTAGAACAGAGGAGCTAGCTCGATCTGGATGCTGCAACACCAGCAAAACGTTGATCAACGACACTAATTAATCTAGCGATATAGTAACATTTTGCGCTCTCTCTCTCTCTTTCCTCCATCTCTATGTTGGTGTTTTGTTTGTTCATCGAGGTGGAGTTCTTTCACTTGGTTTTAGGTAACTGCTGTAACTTTTTCAATCTTTTCAATTCCTAGACATTAGCGGGCTAGCTGTTTGTAAGAATTAGTTAGTTCTATGGCATTAACTCTCTCATTAATCTGTGTAATTGTGCGAGGAAATTATATATAAATTTCCTATTCAATTCGTGATGATCTGATCCTGAGTTTGGATCGTTGGGAATGGGGCTCTTTAATGGCTTCGATCTGGCACCAACAATGTTTGGCCCATCTCGGGTGGGAAATAGTGCTGCTTTTGTCTTCTAATTAACTTCAGGTGGGAGAGAGAGAAAGAGAGGTGTCGAGAGAAGAGCAGAGCAGAGACATCCATTACGCTCACAGACTGAGCAATGACTCCATTTTTTCCCCCATAAACAAAAGAAAAAAAGAAAAATCAAACCATTAGCTGCTAATCATGCCTGTTGATCATCTCTCTACCAGTTAATTTATGTATATGTGTGTGTGTTTCACATGGTTTCTGATACTTCCACATCACATTATTCAATTCATTTATGTGACATGTATAGCTGTTGCCTGGAAGGCTTTTCCTTGTTCTTGCTCTTGATATATACATTTAGAATAGGATCATGGAAGCAGAGGAGGTAAAGGACAAAGTGACTTGCTGTCTATTGGAATATTCAAAATTTCAATCCTCTAGTAAAAAAAATGATCTCCGTACGTAGTAATTAACCAATAATTTGATGTGGCGATGGTTGTTCATCTATAAATAAAATCTCACTCTGATCATGAATGACTGCATGAAAACAAAGCTGTAAATTAAACCACTGTTCATCTCCGTGATGCTGTTGCTTCTTCCTGCGTCGCGTTAATTCTTCCCTTTGAGGTATCTGCGACTGCGCCGACTGGAGACGTTGGCCTGCACTCTGCAGCGTAGCATGCTTCCATGATGCTGCAGTAGTCTTGGCACAGCTCTGTCCTCATGCATGCATGCATTCAATATTCATCGAGTACTACTGCTGCTGCATGACGTCCACCCTCGCCAAAAGCTACGCACACCGCCAGAGTGAATTCTTGCCTCTGCCTCCATGCATCGTCCATGACCTGCTGGATATCTTAATTACTTTCTCTCTTGACTTATAATTTGTCTACTTCCTCGGGATTAATGTCAAAATTGAGTGGTTTCATTTGAAAGAACATAAAAGATGATCTCTAGTCCAGAAAAAATATTTAAATTAAAGTCTTTGTAATTGATAGATAGTTCCGAGGGTCAATGCGCAATTCGTTTCCACCAAGCCCTGAGTTTTTTTAGTTTTAATTTCATATGTCATAAAAATTTATTATTCTCTCCGCAATTAAAAAATTCTCCTTACAAATCTCGTACCTTTAGACATCTCCAATACAAAATTTATGAGAGATTTATAAAATCAAAAAAACTAAATAAAAAATCTTAAATCATGGTAGAAGTGAGGTTTGAAATTTATAATTTAAAAATAATAATGAAAATTCAAACTTATTCTTTTATCTCGAGATTGATATAATATGTATAGAGTCATGCAACTATATTGCTATGAGGGCATCTCCAATATAAGATTTGCGGAACTAAAAAACTAAATAAAAAAACTTGAATTATTGTGGGTTTGAGATTTGAGATTTTTAGTTTAAGAACAGTAGTGAAAACTCATATTTATTTATTTTTTCTCTTGAAACTAATAATATGGGTGGGGCTAGAAATTAATTAACAATAAGATTTGAGGTTTGTAATGAGATTTTTTTTATGGAAAGAGTAGTAGGTTTTTATATCTTTGATGTCACGTATTAAAAAAAAAAAATCATTTAGAGCTTTAACCATTAGAGATATCCTAAATTAGATCACAAAAAACTCATTTAGAACTCTAAAGGCATCTCCAATGGAAGATTTTTGGAGAGGTTTGTGAAACTAAAAACCTGAATAAAAAAACTTGAATCATTGTGGGCATAAGGTTTGAGATTTTTAGTTCAAGTGCAGTAGTGAAAACTTAAACCTTCTTTTTTCTCTTGGAGATGGAGCCCATAATTAATATATTTGATTGTTTTTTTATTGTGAAGAGAATAGTAAATTTTATATTTTTTACGTGACATATTGAGAACTACAAAAAAAGATCATTTAGAAATTTAACTATTGGATATGCCCTAATAGGTTTTTATCTTTTTTGATGTGGCATTGAGGTGATACATTAGAGACTAAAAAAAACTCATATAGAGCACTAACCATTGGAGATGCCTTAACTATAGGAGATGTTTCAATAAGTTATCATATTATTGATGTGGTATATTGAGATCATAAAAAAGTTTATTTAGAGCTCTAAAGATGCCCTTATTGTTAATTAATTTTCAATCTCACCCATGTTGTTAATTTCAAGAGAAAAAAATAAATTTCTATTGCTATTAAACTAAAAAAAGTAGGTTGTTAATTAATTTGAAGACATCTCCAATGCAAGGTTTGTGGAACCAAAAAACTTGAACTAGTGTGGGCATGAGATTTGAGATTTTAGTTTAAGAGTAATAGTAAAAATTCAAACTTATTTTTTTCTCTAGAAATTAATAATATGGGTTGGGTTAGAAATTAATTAATAATAAAATTTGAGATTTATAAAGAGGTTTTTTTAATCAGGGAGAGAATAATAATTTTTTATATTTTTGATGTACATATTAGAAATTACAACAACAAAAAAAATCATTTAAAATTATAACTATTTTGGTGCAACGGCTCATCATCTTCAATCCACAAATCAAACCCTAAACCCTACGCCTCAATATTACCCTCCTAACCGATAAAAAAAAGACTCGGGCCCCACATTTGGTGCGACGGCTCAGACATTCACCCCTCTATTTTAGCGTTTTCGGTCTGATGCCCTTATCCATAAATAGTAAAGAAAAAAAAGAAGATGTTTTTGAAGCGACACCACTTCTCTTTCTCCATTCTTCTACAAGGATGCTGGATGAGGTTGAAGTTGGTGACAGAGCAACTCGATCATCAGCCATGGATCCGGACTCGGAGATAATCTTCGACTTCCCGCCTTTTCTTCGCCTCTATAAGAGCGGCCGCGTCCACCGCCTTATCGGCACCGACTATGTCGACGCCGGCGTCGACCCCGCCACCGGCGTCGTCTCCAAGGATGTCCTCATCGACCTCGGCACGGGGCTCTCTGTCCGACTCTACGTCTGCTGCCCCTCTGCCTATACCAGGCGCCCCGTCCTCTTCTACTGCCACGGCGGCGCCTTCGTCATCGAGTCCGCCTTCTCCCCCACCTACCACGCCTTCCTCAACAACCTCGTAGCGCGGGCCGACGTCGTTGCGGTCTCCGTCGAGTACCGCCGCGCGCCCGAGCACCCGCTCCCCGCCGCCTACGAGGACGCCTTCGCCGCCCTGAGGTGGGTGGCCTCGCACGCCTCCGGCGGCGGCGGCGAAGCCTGGCTGGCGGAGCGCGGCGACTTCGACCGGGTGTTCCTGGCCGGCGACAGCGCGGGGGCTAACATCGCGCACAACATTCTGGCGCGGGCGCGGGCGGAGCCGCTGGCGGTCGAGATCGAGGGGCTGGTGCTGATCCACGCCTACTTCTGGGGCAGAGACGCGGTGGGATCGGAGCCGACGGATCTGGCCTTCCGGCAGTGGCTGGAGACGACGTGGGGGTTCGTGTGCGGGTGGAGCGCCGGGATCGAGGATCCGCGGCTGGACCCGTTCCGGGACGAGGCCTCGCTGAAGGAGCTGCCTTGCCGGCGGGTGCTGGTGAGCGTGGCGGAGAAGGACTGGTTCAGGGAGCGAGGGAAAGCGTACTACGAGAGGCTGACGGCGAGCGGGTGGGAGGGAGAGGCGGAGCTAGCGGTGATGGAAGGGGAGGAGCACGTCTACTTCCTCAGCAACCCTAACTGCGAAAAAGCGTCGGCGGAGATGGCTCGCCTCGTCGCTTTCCTGACCCGCATTTCATCAATCAACAGGTTGGCAGTTTCTGCCGCCGATTTATTTTTTCCTTTTTTAAAAAGTTAATACTATTTAAAGAGAATATCTTAATCTTATCACTAATGTCATATTTGCATCTCTATAATTGTGTTAATATCATATTGCAGGAGAGTAGATATTTATGGACATAAATTTTTTGTTGTATTTCGTGAAATCCATATTATTGAAAAAAAATTATATCAGAGGATATATTAATAATTTTTGTTAAAATTTAATCTTTATTTAAATTTATTTAAATTTGATAAATCTTTCATATGACCGATTAGATCATGCCTTGTGAGCCATACAATTTTTATTATAGGGGATATAACAAATGGACATATCAATATTCGGAAGTATCAAATTGCTCTTAGATAGAGTAAAATCATTATTTGCGATAAAATCAGAATAGAATCGGTATAATTTTATGTTATAAATGATTTTATATATTTTGTTTTTGGGATCTATTTTATTGGTTTTTAAATTGAATCATCTTGTGAACTATAAAAATATTCTTGAAGTTGGATATAACTATTGTGTTAGTAAAAATTTTATAACTCGTAATATAAAAATATAAATATTTTTGAGTCTACTCTGCTATAATGATAATTAAATTATTAATTAATTTAAATTTATATATATAATAATCTCATTTATAATATCGACGAGTATTACGATGGTATGTATATATAAAAATTTTAATTTATTTATATTATATGTAAATGATGTTTTTAATATTTTTCCGATCGATCCCAAATGGACGATCACGATCCAACCAACTACGATGAGAATGGATTCTTTCTTTGGAGTTTAAGACATGTATAAGCATTTTTTTTAGGAAAAAAAACAAACACAAACTGAATCACCAAATCTATCTTTTCCTGATCCCTTAGATTTCTTGGATCTAAGTCCCGCCCCTTTATCACAGATCCTCCATTTCTGAAAAAGGAATGGTGGGCCAGCTGCCTCCCCCACATCAATCGAATAAATTATAGTTTTCATTTCCAGAATTGAGTTTAGAAGCTTGTTCAGTTAAAAGACCGTCTCCTGAAATAATTTTCCAGTTATTATGTCCCGAAGCAGAGTAAAATCGCCAGAATCTTATGCTCTGTCATCTCATCGTCAAAAGTAGATATTTTAAAATTCTCTCTCAACAATGGCTGGTCACTAGTAATCAGGATCCGGCTCTTCGACAACCATCCAATTAGATAGATAATGGCAAATTAAAACTAACACTTTTTTAAGCAATTGCATTATTTTGCATAAACAATATGTATGATGATCCTCAATCCATAGCCTTTTAAAAGGTCCGGCGTAAATTGACCTTCACACTAATTTAAAGATGCACAAGTGAAAGGAAGAGGTTTAACGATCTCAAACTCAAAAGACATGAAAAGTTGCTTTCGTATTGTAGAAGCATTCACTTTCATCAGTATAAATAGCCTTGAAGAGGGAATGTAAGACTCCAATCAGAAAAACATCCACATTAGTTTCTGAAGCTCCCCTGCAATTTCAAGAACGATGTCATCGACAGGAACAGCCATTCTTGTCATTGCACTGATCTTTGCGAGTGAAGCATTCCTCTTCTCTGAGGCAAGGCATTTCAAAATATGCCAGCAATGTGCATTTCAAGGCTACAAAAAGATGGAGATCACAGAGGCAACGTTGTCAGTGATCTCGCATGGCAGAGAACTCACGGTCACGGCCACTGTAGAAGATTCGAGACCCTCGACGCCGGGTCACAGCCCAGGAGTAGGAAACAAACCTTTCAGCAGAGGAGTGGGTTTGAGAGCTTAACTGCACATCTCACAGAATATTGCAATAACTTGCTTCGTATCTATTCTACAGTCAGTATTGTGTAGATTTTCTTGAATTTATTCCCTTCATGCATGTACTTGGCAATTGAAGTTAAATTCAGCAATAAAAGACAAAATATTGTCTCATAGGAAGTTTACTGCTTCATTGAATTTGTATTACAGTCTCTCATAACTCCCTACGTAAAGTTTCTGATGAGGTTAATTCAAGAAAGAACTGTGATATCACTTATTAAAACCAAGATTCTGATGAATCTTATATGTCGTTGACCACCACTTCATCGGCCAACATTGCATGAGCTGTCTATCAATCTATTCCAAAAGCAGTATCTTGCAGGGTTCCCTGTTTCTCACGTTGTGACCATCCATCCAAGGATTTTATTCAAAAGACAACTTGGCAAAGTGAAGAAAGAGTGGTGCTCAATCATCTATCAGTGTTATTTTAATCAGAAAAATTTCCCTGCCATTGGGAGTATACCCGTCATGTTCTTTTTTTTTCTTCTTCTGCTTTCTCTGCATATTTAGGATTATCTTACACAGCTTTTCTGTGTTCAATCGTGCCATTTTTTAGGTTGTTTATAAAATGTATTTCAACCTTTAGTTCATCAAGCATCAAGCTAATGGCCAGTGACCATATATTGTCATAATAGCTTAATTACACTGGAAAAATCCTCCAGTAGTTATGAACTTGTGAGTTAAAATTTACTAAAGTCAGCGTCTTTCTGCATGTAAAATAATAACATTACTGTCTTGGTCTCTAATATAGTGAATCAATCACAAGAGGTGTGGTACATCAACCAAATGGATACGAGTTTTGGAAGTTTGTAAGTGTTCCTGATTCTGACTAGTCCATTTTGAATGTATTAATGCTTTGGCTACCTTCAGGCTTCTTGTAAACTGTAGCATTTGCTCAGAGGATGTAAATTATGACATTTGTTTGCACCTCTTCTAATCCTGCATCTCTGATCAAAGCCAGTGCGTAGACAAGTAATGGTGAAAGTGAAGGTGATTGATCATCCAACAAAATAGAGTTTTCTCAGACAAAACCATAGTTTTCTACTTCCAATGACATATAAAAGCAGGCATCCGTGATTCAGCGAGGTCAAATCTCAAAATGAGACAAGGAAGATAGTCCTCTTCGGGCCAACCAGTGACATCTCCAAGCTGAGATGAGAAACTCATCTCCCTACTGACAATGAAGACAGGTTAGGGACAGCAGCAGGTAGAGAAAGAGGATGGGTTTATTCTGCCAGTCTGCTCGTGATGTGCCACAGAGACACCAGATTCAAGCCTGACCAAAAAAAACAAAAAAACAAAACTTGAACAAGAAAGAAAGGTACATTAAAAGTAGCTGAATTTCATCAAATGATTGTTGTTTCCTTTTAGTTTGATCCAGCCTTTGAAGTGTAATAAAGCTTTTGCTTTGAGAGTCGAGAAATAAGAAAGTATGTGCCTGCCTTTTTTACTACTCATACACACACACACACTCACTGGAATCATGTCATGTAATTATGGAACAGGGACTGAACTCAGTTTTGAATCTTTGCGTCTCGTGAAAAATTATTGAGGCTCAAACCAAACAAATTTATATGCTACAGAAAAAGACCCCTGATCCAATTTGGACCATGCAGCAAAACTTTGTCCCTAAATCGGAGGTAAAGCAGATGTTGCAAATGACTGAGCACATCTGATGCTGTTTTTTCAAGATGAATTGATTGATTATGTTTCTCGAGCAAACTCACAGTAAATATTGCGATATCTGAATGGAAATATGGAGCCCATTGGTCTGCATCAAGAAAAGCAGTTGAGAATGATACCTATTGATTGAGAGCAGTGCATGCCGTGGAGAGCGATGGGAGCTGAGAGCTTGCAGTAGAAGGAGGACCACAACAGGTTAAAGCCTGATACAGATCAACGGCTCCAATGATCTAAACTTCTATGATCGAAAGACAAATCTATCGAGTATTTCTCTTCAAATTTATCTCTGGATGGGCACAAGTAATTGGTATCAGAATGCATTCATTTCTTGCCTGTGTAAATCTACCTGAGTTTTGAGTTCCTGCTTGTTCCAATATAATAAATACTTGGCCATGCAAATTTATTGGCTGTCCAAACACTGTTTGGATCTTCGTACACTCTTTACCTCCTTTATTCTTTTATTGTTGGGGGAAAGAAAAATGAGGAAATAATGATACCGTACCGAATTATTGATCGAGTTAAACAACTAAAGCTTGAATATATAACTTTATGCTAGATGATATGATAAAAAATGAAATATGTGTTTTCAGTAAATTTATCACTTTATTTTAAGATTAATATAAAAGAGATAAATTATGAGAATTAGTCTAGTTAATTTGAATAATAATTAATATAGGAAGATGATAAAAATCTAATTATTAATTAAAATTTAATTTTTAAATTTTATTATAATAATATCTCATGTATTGATTATCCATTCAGGAGGGACAACTTTATGCTAGATTATGGCAAAAGGCGAAACGCTCGCCCCCAGCGCCCCCGCCAGTTCGTCCCAGGACCAACACGGAGGAGGTAAATCACAGGGACTAGTCTAGCCAGCTCGAACAGTGACTAGTGCATAAGGGGGGCAGGGTCTTTTGTTCATTCATATAGGCTAGAAAGTTATCTAAAAATCTATCACTTTAATTTGTCCCTTTTGTTGTGCAGCT
>JBBUKS010473977.1:0-17594 GCA_038050645.1 Hedychium gardnerianum
GTGACACACGAAATTTTGGCGCTGACTGTGCCGATTTCGGTGTTGCGGCGGAACGGTAAAATTCGTCCGTGCCGGGCGGCACGGAACGATATTTTAAACCTTGCATAGGCTATTGAACATACTCGACAAATCCCTGATAATGAACCAAATTTGATGAATATAAAGTTAAATTCAGTATTGAGCGTTCCTTGTTTTTTGAGATGCAAGTAAATATCGTGATTAAGTCATAGAATTTTGATGAAGACTATGAGACTCATATAGTCAACCGAAACATGCTTCGTGAGACTAACATGTGATTGTTCATTTGGTGATATCAAAGCTGCAAAACCGAGTACACCAGATAATTGGACATTTTCTTAGTGAAAAGATTGAAAGAACTTGTGGGTTCAGTATTCAAATTAAAATTATTTGTGCGTGAAAGATAAAATATCATTATGCTAGTTGGCTATATTTTCTTTGGCAAAAATCAAAAGAGCGCCCCATTTTTTCGGAATCATCAAAGGGGTGCTCCTTTTTTATTTTTAATCAAAAGAATGCCCCACTCCGCCAGCAACCTATGTACAATTACACAACTGTCCTCAATTGCACTGTTCAGCATTAAAAAAGGGACACCCCTTTGCTGATTCCAAAAAAATGGGGCGCACCTTTAATTTTTTTCTTTGTCGATAAGCTTGCCATTTAGCTTAGAAACCTACCATTGTTTTTGCATGTTTATAAAATCTAATATATAACTATAAGGTTTTATAGACTTCACTAAGTATTTATATCCGTATTGTTCTTGTTATACTTTGCAGTGCATTGGTGGGTCTATTCTTTCCAGCTGTAACAGGAATTATGGCTGGTTCAAACCGATCTGCATCTTTGAAGGATACACAGCGCTCCATACCAGTTGGAACACTTGCTGCAACACTTGTTACCTCCTTTTTGTATTTGATATCTGTTATATTATTTGGATCCTTGGCCACCAGAGAAGAGTTGCTGACAAACCGGTACCAGCATTTTCTCTATAGCACAATATAGTTGTGTCTTGAATTATTTGTCTTACTCTGGCAAAACACCGTCTCAAACTGCTGTTTCTATGTGAGCACAAAAAAATTGTGTTCCAACAAGATGGCATGATTAGGTAGATGACTGAAATAAATCAGCATCAAGTATCTTACTTTATATGGATATATTCTGTGCAGGAATGGCAAATATACTGTTGTCATTATGAGCTTAAAAAGAGAGGTATATTGTTACACTTAGGACCAACCAATGAAGGAAAGAAACAGAAAGGAAGAGCATGAAAAAATAAATTTGGCCCATACAAAGAACCTGGACATGCTTAACTCATCCTAAAACTTTATCAATATGATTACTACCTTCCACTCTTAATTAAGCTAGGATAACAGGGTGTTAAAGCATCAGTAAATTAAAACTTGTGTTTATAACTAGACAATTAAACCAATTACATCCCTATGTAGAATAGGTAGAAATGGTAGAGGACAAGCCAGAGACAGATAGAAACAAAAAGGGCTACATTATCCTTCAAAGAATACAGTTGTCATTTACTTGATCAACGTAACGTCATCATTCTAAAGAACTTTTGTCTAGGAGGTTTGGCCTAGTTAAGGGATGTTAAAACAGACAAGACTTGGTGTGTTAATTCATCTCTTTGAAGGGAAAAAAAACATCTAAAATTGCAGAAACGTGTATGTTTGGATGAAATTATTAACCTATCGTTGCATCACTTTCTGAAATGGATTCTTCATCTTGATTCCACTGAATCCATGTGCTGTATAAAACCAAGGACTGCAGACTTGTGTTACAATTACAATACCAAGTTGTAGCAACAATATTTTACATTTTCTTCACTGAAAAAAGATTTTATGAATCACTTGACGTTGCTTGATTTAAACATGAACGTGTTGGTTAGGACCTATATGAAAAGGCAATATTCTCTCTTTTTATCCACTGGCTTATTTTAAAGTCTCTCTATCTTGAAATTACCAACCTCATTCTTCTCAGTAGCCTTCATGGTTCTCCAATAGATTCTCTTACTACCAATCATTTAGAGGTGATCTGTATGATAAATCGATGTTCTTTTGCTTGAGTCAGTTTTTGAAGTGGATTAGCAAAGATCTATGCGTAAAAATATTCTTTGCTCTATTTACTGGGTTTGACCTGAAAATATATCTCTTTTTACATTCATGCTGGTTGTATTTCCTGTCTCATCTTAAAACTTGTGCAGGCTTCTTACTGCTGAAGTTGCTTGGCCTTCTCCATCAATTATATATGTTGGGATTGTGCTCTCCACTTTAGGTGCTGCACTTCAGAGTTTGACAGGTGCACCACGCTTGCTTGCGGCAATAGCGAATGATGACATCCTCCCTGTTCTTAAATATTTCAAGGTCACAGAAGGAGGAGAACCTCATTTGGCAACTCTCTTTACTGCCTTCATTTGTATCAGTTGTCTTAATTGGAAACCTAGATCTGATCACACCTACTATAACTATGTTCTTCCTTCTATGTTATGCTGGAGTCAACTTATCCTGCTTCCTTCTCGACCTACTCGATGCTCCTAGCTGGCGCCCTAGATGGAGGTTTCACCACTGGAGCCTCTCACTTGTTGGGGCATTGCTCTGCGTTGGTATGTTCCTTTATGCAGATAAGGTGTCGATTGTTGAGGCATCTAGTTATATAAGATATACCATCTAAATGAAAGTAACAATTCTAGACCAACTTACAGTGGACATGAATCCTTTTTTTACCACTAAAATGCTTTATTTCTAAGATTAATTTTGATCTATCCAGTGATCATGTTGCTCATCTCCTGGTCATTCACTGTGGTATCTTTGGCCCTTGCTAGTCTCTTATATTATTATGTGAGCATACAAGGGAAGGCTGGTGACTGGGGAGACGGGTTCAAGAGTGCCTATTTTCAACTAGCCTTGCGAAGTCTTCGATCACTGGGAGGTACATATATATATGAAGTTTTGGTTTTGTTACGATTTTGAGGGAAAATGTGTAGTCGCTCAGTTATTGCACAATTGTATAACGATAACTAATTGTCTTACAGTATTTACTAAATACTTGTGCTGCCTTTCTAGTGAAACACTACCATATTGGTTTCTTATGCCTGTTGGTTTTTGCAGCAAACCAGGTACATCCAAAGAACTGGTACCCTATCCCCCTCATCTTTTGTCGCCCATGGGGAAAGCTACCAGAAAATGTTCCTTGTCACCCAAAGCTAGCAGATTTTGCTAACTGCATGAAGAAAAAAGGTCGTGGTATGTCAATTTTTGTCTCAATTCTTGATGGCGACTATCATGAGTTGGCCAAGGATGCTAAGACGGCCTGCCACCAGCTGAGCACCTACATAGAATACAAACATTGTGAAGCAGTGGCAGAGATTATTGTTGCACCTACAATGGCTGATGGCTTCCGTGGAATTGTCCAGATAATGGGTCTAGGCAATCTTAAGCCCAATATTGTAGTTATGCGATATCCTGAGATTTGGCGTCGGGAGAACCTCACCCAGATTCCATCTACTTTTGTCAGCATTATTAATGATTGCATTATCGCCAACAAGGCAGTTGTGATAGTCAAAGGCCTTGATGAGTGGCCCGGAGAGTATCAAAAACAATTTGGCACAATTGACCTTTATTGGATCGTGCGAGACGGTGGACTCATGCTTCTTCTATCCCAGCTCCTACTAACAAAAGAGAGTTTCGAAGGCTGCAAGATCCAGGTCTTCTGCATTGCTGAAGAGGACACAGATGCTGAAGTCCTCAAGACTGATGTTAGGAAGTTCCTTTACGATCTCCGCATGCAAGCTGAGGTAATTGTCATAACAATGAAGTCATGGGAATCAAATGTAGACAATGTGGGTCAACAAGATGAATCCGCAGAGGCATTTGCTGGTGCACAACATCGAATTGCCGAGTATCTTGCTGAGATGAAGGAGACTGCCAAAAGAGAAGGGAAATCCTTAATGGCAGATGGGAAGCCAGTAGTCGTAAATGAGCAACAAGTTGACAAGTTCCTTTACACAACCCTAAAGCTAAATTCAACCATCCTCAGATACTCGCGGATGGCTGCAGTTGTGCTGGTTAGCCTTCCCCCACCTCCCTCGAACCACCCTGCATACTTTTACATGGAGTATATGGATCTCCTAGTGGAGAATGTTCCAAGGCTGTTGATAGTTAGGGGATATAGGAGAGATGTGGTTACCTTGTTCACGTAACTGTACTCATCATTTGTTGCTGATAGGATCTTGCAGTAATCAATCTTCTTTACCCCATTCTTATTTGCTTTTCAGAATTTCTTAGTAATTCAATTACTTTTTCAACAATTTGGATGTTGGAATTACAATATTCATTATTTTCACTGCTTGGTTCACAATCTAATTAGAAGTTCAATTTTCCATATCAAAATTTCTGGTTTCTATTGAGACTGCCTGGGCTATGTGCAATTTTTTTTTTCCCAAAAAGAGCAAAACAAAAGACACATAATGAAAGACTAAAAATGGTCCGGAAATGTGGCACAGGTAAGAACGCAAATGTATCTGAAAAGACTTCTGAACACTGACTGGAGCTGATCTTGACACCTTCAAGGACCAGTTATTTATGTCCATGACAGTGTTTAATAGTATCTGATCTATAATAATAGACTCCACAGGGAGTCGATGCCATGAAGTTTCGAGTTCACTGTTACATTGAAGATGATCTTACCATTTAAGAACATTTCAAAATCAGTTGGCAGTTGAATCAGCTTCGATCTTTCTATCGAGGGAGAAGTGGAAAGAGTTGTCAGACTCCAATTCTGACTCCTCAATTCACGTGTGCATATATGATATGGGCGGAAAGAGTTGTCAGACTCCAATTCTGACTCCTCAATTCACGTCATATATGCTGCATACAGGATATGGGCGGGTATCCACCTGCCCTCGCACGCAGAGCAATCTGTGCTCTCGTGCTTTTGGCTCCCTCCGTTGGAGCAACTCGATGACTTCTGTAACTGACAATGACAAGGACAACCTGCAAAAGAGGATTCATCTGTCTGTGATTCTTAACAAGTAAAGCAAAAGTGTTTTCTTTTAGCAATGAGCATTGTGTTTCTGATCAGTAGTACACAAGAAACCAGCCAAAAACAACTATCATAGAACATAACATGAATCAACTTTATGTATGATGCATAAATCCTGGTCAGATTTGACTATTTATCGTGCTACTGAAAACATTAGAAAGGTTGGCATTAAAACCAAGAACACAGTATAAACCCAAATTGACCCTTATAGATGTGCCGCATCTATCTGGTATTCTCTTGGTAGTCGGGTGTCTAGAATACATAATGGAGAGGCATGAATCATCAAGTGCCATGGTATAAACCTTAAGCCAGACAGAGATTAAGAACCAGGATTCCTTTGTGCAAGTGAGCAAGAACTTGAAAAAAAGATCCGAATTTGATAGAGTTACATATTGCACAAATACCTTGATCCCAAAAGTCAAGATTAACTCATATCTGAAGAGAACCAGGATGCATCCTTCTGAATGCATCTATAAACTTAGTGACTTGACAAGAAATTTTATAGGATAAACCTCATCCAAATGCTAAACCAACAATGATTGAGGATGAAAAATTAACGAATAACAATTAGCTGGGTCTTAAATACATGTAGTGTGAAAAATCAACTAATAACAATTACAGCGTTGAAAGACAGTAAGAGTAATGTGAGTTCATTAAGAGTTTCAGAACTGAAAGTCACTTCAGTTCATGACAGGGATGCTATGCTATCAAAGAACTCTTAAAAATTTAGCATGCTGGCTAATGTAACAGTAATTTTTTTTATAAATGTTATTACTACTATCGGTTGCGGAGTGCACGTCCCTGCCGCGACCTGCAGAGGTCCCCTTCGTGTTTTGCCCGTTTCGTCCGGCACAGAATGAAATTTTAAACCATGGGTAAAAGGCTGAAGGTTCTAGTATATGCTGCTGCTACTAGAAATTATCAGACAATCTAGCATACTAAGGACAAACATATATAATTTTTGTGCCAACACAACCTCAAATACTAAAAAGAAATCAATCAAATTACCCGCAAATGTTAGTACAAATTAGAACTAACCTCTAAAATGCAAAGATGATAACTTGCAAGGCAAGAATGCATGCCACTAATGTGAAGTACTGCTCTTCTTAGTCCTGCTGCAATCTAAGGATACCTGTTACAGGAAGCAAATAGCTGTTACAATCAGTTGCAGAAAACTACAAAGAACCACAGAAGGATCCGTGATGTACCTCAAGATGATATCATGATGCACATTTCAAACAGTTGTTTGATCTGAACAATTGCCCTGCACAAACTGTGGTGAGTGGGCAGGAACTATGAAGTGTGGCTGGGCTGGAACATTGGACAGTATTCCTAAAAAGATAAAACATAATGTTAAACTATATTAGCTAATGTGCCCATGACATAGAAAGTTCCCAAGAGATGCATATATACGAGCAAGGAACAAGAATGTCAGATGTTTTTTGGACCTCCTTTTAGCTTAGAATATATCATTAAGATCAAATGACAAATTAACATAGAAGGAAAATGATTTGCAATCCAATTCTCTAAGTTAAAATTTAACACAAAAAATGGCACACAAATCTCAGGTATCTGGAAATGGCAATCTTATCTTGAATAAGGGCACTCCATTTCAGCCAGTCAACTGAAATAATACTGGTAAATAATGGACACCAAACAATTAAAGATGCAGTAATTTCGAAAGTGTACCAGATGGATAGGGTGCTTGTATCACCGGGCGAGGTGCACCAGGCATTCCATTGACATTTGATCCACTTAATTGCACAATTTGGTGAGCTGGTGTTGAGTAACCTTGAATTGCCATATAACCAGACCCAGCTGAGATAGGCTGGCCAAGCTGACCATGTGGATAAATGGCTGTGTTTACAGCTCCAGCAAGACCATAAACTTGAAAATAATGATGTCCCGTGTACGGGCTATATACAGTCTGGACAAACAAGAAAAAGAGGTAATAATAGGAGATGTGGCTATTTTAACTTTTCAAAAGAAGCCCTAGCTTAAAAATATGATATCATGATTTATGTCCCAAACCTGTGGATAGAAGAACTCAGGTCCATATGGATTGTAACTGCAAGGAAACCATCAAATCTCTTAAATGATTGACCTAAGGAAAGTGGTGGAATATCAACGAGGTACATTCGCAATAAAAACTTTCTCCAGTAGATGATAAAATAAGGCCGGAAAGCTAAAATGGTACACAAACATATCCAAAGATGACAAATACACAATCACTAGTTAGAGAAATTGAATTTAAGGAGTGAGAGGTAAAGGAAACAAAAGAAAACTTTGGTTAACACAATAAAAGTTATTAAAAGATATGATGAATATTACTAGTGATATAACTGCATATTGAATGTCAATGCATTGATAAGATAATTGCCCCAAAATAATTAAGGTTTTTGCTCCTTGGACTGTTGGACATCATGTTCCCTTCACATTCACATCATAAACTGACACAGAATTTTTTAAAAATAGAAGTTTATTGAACACTTATATCCACACTTGTGAAGAAGAGGGTGAAAAGGATATAAATCCGAGACTAATGAAAACACATGGTATCACTCATCATTGAAGTGGAGTTAATGATGTTGGCGTTGGGTTTGTTTGTGGTGCAATTTCATTTCTTTATTATGATGATATCTGTACTATCCACAAAGAGACAGATGAATCACACTCATGCACAAGTTGAGGAATAAAACAAAATAGAGATGACCTTTTATATGACACAGGTAGTAATGATCATGGACAACACCTCCTCAATATTATGAAATTTCAACACATGATATCTCTCACCATACGTATGGAGATAATGACGGTGTTGCATTTGTATGTGGTGGAATTTCTTCTCTTTATTATGATTATATTTGTATTATCCACAAAGGTGATGATACACAAAGAGACAAAGATGAATCACATTAATGCACAAGGAAACAAACAAAACAGAATAGCGTTGTCTTTTATATGACATGGGTAGTAATGGTCATGGACCGCAACCTCCATAATGTCATGGAGTTCCAACTTTAGAAGGTGGTTTTACTACTTATTGTGATCATAAACAATAAAAGTCTAGCAATACAAGTAATGTGCAATAGAATTTATATGCAAGATCAACTACCACTACCACCATTTGATTCCATTGTACTCTTTTAAATCTAATAAATTGCACTATTCTAGCCTCATCATTTTCCTCTCCATGATAATGACAACCATTAACATGCATAAGATCTGCCACAACATAACCTATGGTATTCATGACCAGGTACTTTTGATATTATCATTTATTTATTCAATCTACGTTATTATTTTGTTAAAATGTTCAAAATAAAAATGAAACAAAAAATTAGATTCACTTAATACTTCACAAGATTAAAAATCTGAACACGAGAATACTACCAGTATTTTTTTTTTCTACCCCACAACTTAGTCTAAGTGCTTCTAGCACTCATTCATCTTATTAATTAACTCTATAAGACCAACTATAAGACCAACTATCCCATAAGATAACCAAGCTCTGTAGATTCAAAGGAAAAATCCTTTACAAAAACCAATTATGATTTTGGAAGATTTAGGCAATCAACTGACCTATATTGGGGATATGAAAACCCTTGTTGGTAGCTGAATAATTGCTGTGTGGGGCTTCCAACAAATGGTCCTTGCTGAGCCGGCATGCCTCCAATGTAGGGGGCTACTGTCCTTGGGCGAACTAAAACAAAAACGGAAGAAAGCGACCAATGATCTTGTTATAAAATAGTTAATATCATGACTCATGTGTCTATTGGGGAAATGAGAGAACATAAATAATCATGCATTCCATCATACTTTACATTCTTAAATTCCACTCATAATCTCCTTTTGATTTTTCTTTCTTCTTTTTTTTTGATGGAAGAGAGGATTTATAGAAACCAGAAGACAATATGAAAGAAACTTGGAAAATTTATCAAGTGTTTGATAAAATAAGCATAGGTAGCTACTAGCCTACGTGATTATGAAGAAATAAAGTCAGTCCTTAGACAAGGGATTAATCATCATGGAAAATGAAATGTTACTAGACCAAAAGAAGCAGGACCAGATCAAAAGCCAATGCATGTGGACTAGACAATGACTATTCCTCCTATATACCCTCTTCCATTTCCTCTTCATATCCTGTTCTTTTCATCTTATGGTCTTTCTCACTCATACATTCGGCTCATATTTGATGGTTTCCCCCCTAAAATAGTACATTGTTGAGCATTACCTGAAAAACATCTTCACAATAAATTTCTGGATGATAAAAATTGAGGTTAAGACTAGAGACCACCATGATGGTGTACATGCTTCAATGACAAAAATAACACAAAGTAACAAAACTAAATTCTTTTAAGAAGAACATTCTATAAGGAGAAAATTGATCATTTTTCTACTTACAGCCTATAACTAGTGTGATGGGGAGAATTTTATAATCAGTGTGATTATTTCTTAAAAATAGATGCATTGTGAAATTCATAATTATCTCTACATCTTCATTCCTCTATGTGTTGGTGAGTATAGTTTTTCTACTGAACTATCAATATTATGCTGACTGCACTGACAAAATCCAATCTAATGCAAAATTCTCAAGGACAGAAGATGAGATTCTACGATCTGGTTTTGGAGGCTATAAGGAGAGAAAATGGTAAGACTCAGTTGAAACTTAAATAGGTTTTTCTATGAAAATTCAAATAAATGTCATCATGATGGCAAAAGGCGAAACGCTCGCCCCCAGCGCCCCCGTCAGCCCATCCCAGGACCAACACGGAAGAGGTAAATCACGGGGGCTAGTATAACTAGCCCGAATAGTGACCAGTGCACGGGAGAAGGCAGAAACCTAGCTACTAGCCAGAATTTGATCCTCAGACTTTATGATAACAACACCTCATGATGGCAAATAAATGTCATCATGCTGCAAGTAAAAGATGTCCAACAATTTTATTTACTTTAATAGATCAGTGCAATTAAGCCATCAATCAACTTATGATAAGTCAATACACCAAGATGTAGCTGAATAAATGACAGCCCAGTGTAAGAAGCTTTCTAGAGAAAGGTCGGACCACATTGGATCTATTGTATGCAGTCTTATCTTGCATTGCAAGAGACTGTTTTTGCGACTCGAACCCATGATTACAAGGTCACATGGCAACAACTTTATCATTGCGGCTGATGCAGTCCCCTTCAAGATGCAGCTGATGCAGTTGAATAAAAGAAGAAAAAAATGTGCATGATCTCACATGAATGAGATTAAAAATGTAAATGGCTTTTGATTGCCTCAAATGGCACACAATGTGCACTTAGTAAATTCAAAAATAACTGTAAGATACTGTCAGTAGCAATGCAGCATCATGAATGTATTTCAGGAAGATGACTACAAGGGAGAAACAATGAATTGGCTGGTGATCAAAAGAGCATTGGCATATTAGATAGGCAGATTTTTTATACTATTTCAATCTCATTAAGAAAAATATTTGACATGTGAGAATGATCCAATAAAAAGCAAAGCGTAGTTGGTATACCGCCAAATGGAAGAACAGATTGTGGCCGTCCGAGGGACGCCAAATTACAATTTGCCCGCCGGCCATCAATAACCGGAGTTGGATTGGCGCACGCCATCTTTGCAGATTCAGGATCTCGAAAAGTGACCTAATCGCAACACAGCAAACAAACACAAAAGAACAACTAAAGCAATCTCGCTTCGGCACACTGCAAGAACCCATAAGGACGCAAACCCAAGGAATACTCACGAAGCCATAGCCTTTGGACCGGCCGGTGTTCTTGTCCGTGATCACGACGGCCTCGAGTATCTCCCCGAATTGCTCGAAGTGGCGGCGCAGCGTCTCGCTCTTGGTCTCCCAAGCGAGGCCCCCGACGAAGACCTTCGTGTACGTCGTGTCCCCAAAGGGCGATTTCAGGAAGTGGAACCCGGAGCTGGAGCTCGACGCCGTTCCGGAGGCCGACCCCAGCCCCGGATGGTGGAGAGCCATCGAACGACTCGAATTCGACTTTAAAGCGAGACAGGGAAGGGATCAAGCGCCGAAACACTAGCTAGGGCTTCCAAAATCCCAGCTTTAGGGGCTCGGACGATCAAAAATGCCAACTTTTCAAAGCCCGGAAGAAATCTCGCACAGATAACGAACGAACAACGCGGAGAAACGGGATCAAACACGGAACTGAAAGGAATCGAACTCCTTCGAGGAAGAACACATATATTATCGAAAATGAATATAATTTGCAAAAAATTGAAAAGCACAACGTGGGGCAGGTCAGTGGAAATTATGGAGGGGTGGGCACTGTGCGAAATGAATCCCTAAGAACCCTAATTGGAGAATACTTAATTGTAATTACGCCTTGAGCTTGCAATTTCTGGGGATCCATAATTAATTTCTGGGCCTTCTTTTCGGTTTTAGAGACCAAACTCAAACTGTATGCGAAAGACTGAAACCCTATTCAGCTTCCTTGACGTCTAAGCATCCACTTTCATCAATTGCTTCAGCCATAGACAACCTTTTTATTTATGAATGCAAATAAATGTGTCAGTGATCAGTACTTGTGGACCAATTGCATCAAAAAATAGATTAATATTCCTTTTAAAAATAATATGACAAATACTTTATTTATTTATAATTTATATTTAATATTTCTCGACGACATACGTATATTTTCGAAAAAAAAATTCTTCCATCAACTATAATCTCATAATTTATATATATATATATATATATATATAATTTAGAGATAAATTCTAAAAAATATCTGATATAAATGTAATTAATTTTTACTATAATTATCTACTTTTTAAATACTTGAAATTATTATCATCATAATATATTTTTTTATTAAATCATAGTTTTAGTATCATAGAAATATTCTATATCTTTCCTCTTTCTAATCCATCATAATTCTCAACTTTCTAAATTAATCGAGTAAAATTTAAATACTTAAATTATTAAAAAAAATTGACAATTATATTTTACTTATTTGATTCAACAGAAAACCAATCAATCACATGCATCCTAATGAGTAAAGCAAAATATTCAGAGTTGGAAATCAAAATTCACTTGGGCTCCAAAATCAAAATAATCCTTTTATTATTATTTATATTTAAATAAATTTTATTTTATTAATTAATTTTATTTTATCTTCTTCTTCCTTATTTAATTTACATATTTAATATAATTTTATATTACTTAATTAGAATATTTATTGATCGTTTGTATAAAAGGCTAACAACAATGATAATTTCAGTTAATAAAATTATACAAAATTAATCGACTATGAATGCTACATTTTTGTTGATTATTTGAAAAAAAAAGAATAAAAAATGCAAGTTGAATGAATAATTTTGCTTGATGGATGAAATATGAACGTCTGATAGATAGATAGATAAGTAATTCATCTCTAATCAATTGAGAGTCTTACTAAGTGACCTAGAGTAGCAAAATTATAAAGAATTCACAAAAATTACTCAAGTTCAATTGGTGTTTTTTTCTTGGCTCAAAGTTAATTTGTACTATGAGACATGGAGAAGAAAAGAAACATTCGATATGTTCAATGTTCCTGTCTAAAACCGCTTCTAGGTGAGTCACTAGTAAACAATTGTTGCGGAGAGATGTTCAACTGAATCGTTGGAGAAGAAAGCTTTTGAGGTGAGGGAAGAACATGGGTGTCGTCATATACGGAGAATGTGGGAAAACTAGGGATATGGGTAGTGGAGTGGGAGTTTATGTGACAATCCACGACACAAACGTAAGAGAAGGTATAAAAGGAAGCCCGTTCTAGCGGACGCATGTAGGTGCGCATATACACATCTAAGTCTTTCTTCTCCATTTTTTTCCATTTCTTTTAGCCCCTGGGCTAACTTGAGCATCATAATAGTCACGTTGGAACCCTCAGGAGCCCCATTCTAACCTCTTGCGAAGTGCTATAGGCACCTTGAGGAGCTTTCTTCACCAACGATTCATCCGAACATCTCTTCGCAATAGTTGCTTGTCGGTGACTCACCTAGAAGCGATTTCAGGCAGGAACAAATTGACACCATCTGTGAGAACAAAACAAGCTGAAACCAAACGATGGTGGAACCCAAGAGAACTGATGAGAATGTTAATTTCATAAGCGACAAAGCTCGTGGTGAAGTTATCGCCATGGCAAGAGAGGATTTCCAACTACTAGTCAATTAGGCTATGCAGTGGGTCCTGCAAAGACTCCCACTGACAAATTTGACTCTTAAAGAGGTACCTATTGCCTCGATTGAGGTACCTCCTATCCCTCGTCAAGTGTCGCAAGATCCAGTCGGTCCTCCCCCCGTTGTATTTGCAAATCAACGAAACAAGATAGTGATCTTGTTCGAAGAACACTCACACGAATCGATGGTTGGAGAGACACCTCCTCAGAACCTGAATAACAACAAAGGGCCCTTACTGAGGAGAGGAATCTTTAGGGCATGCCTTTCTCGAGCCGTGTCCTAGAAGATGAACTACCATGTAACTTTCGAACACCTTAGCTCGGAGAGTATACAAGGTTAGCCGATCCCAAGGAAATGTCACCCTCCCTTGACCGTATTTCTCCATGTTACATCAGTATATGAATGACATCAAGTGTAGAGTCTTTTTGACGACTCTTTCTGGTTCGGCTCAGCGATGGTTTAGCCGATTATCATCCTCATTCATCCGATCTTTCATCGACTTCGAGGCTGCATTCCTGTACCACTTCACCAATAGTAAATGGTACCATAAGATGCCCCTCAATCTGTTCACCTTGAGCAGAAGCCCCGAGAGTCATTACAAGAATATATCTAGTGGTTCAATCAAGTCGCCTTAGACATCCTCTCTACCACCTCGGAAGTGCTGATGAGTGTTTTCTCCCAAAAATTACTGGAAGGGGATTTCTTCTGATATCTGGTGAAGAAATCCCGACGAATTTTGACCATCTCTTGAGTCGAGCCGAGATGTACATCAATGTGGAAGAGGCCCAATTAGCGAGGAGGAAAGAGGTCGGCGAGTCAACCCCTGTAATGGTCCGACCTGAACGCAAAGGTCCCCCACCCCCTCTTCGACACAAGGAGTCATACCCAAGTCACCAGTTTGCATCAACCAGAATGGGAAAGAGAGCAGTGCAGACAATAGAGGCAACTCGACCTTCGCCGCCGAGTAGAGCCGAGACGACCACTCAATGAGAGGTCGGGCCATTTCTATTCGTATCTCTGGTCGCATGGGCACTTCACCCATGAGTGCAAACAGTATGCCCGAGAACTCCACCGTGCAACCGAGGCTAGCCTACCTGACAAAAGATCACCCCCGACACCCTCCTGGAGATCTCCAGCTAAGCTCGCCCAGAATAATGACTTTGACCACCGAACAGAAAACCAAAGGGACTAAAACCGCGGAGGTCCCAACCTCCCCCCCCCTCTTATGGAATCGACTCCAGAAGAAGGTCAGAGGAAGGTCCCTTGATCGGCTTCGGGCTGCAAGACTTGGAAGGGGTAGCTACCACCCATGCAAACACGTTGGTAGTTGGTAGTGTTGAAATACATAATGCAAGAGCAGATAGACATAGAAAAGAAAGAATAAAGAGATAACTAGAGAGAAAACAATTGCTTCATTATTATTGATTATTGTCATAGGCTAATACGTGCCACCATAGCTAATTATGACATGGCTAGAGTCTTCATTGACATTGAAAGCTCAATTAATGTTCTCTACAAGAAGGTCTTTGACCATATGCAGATCGACAGGCACAAACTCCATCCCATATCCACTGTGATGTTCAGATTTACAAGGCATGAGGTCGAGCCGCTCGGACAGATCAGTCTCACCCTATCATTAGGAGAAGAGCGTCGGCGATGGACTCGAACCACAGTCTTCGCCAACGATTCATCCGAACATCCCTCCGTAACAGTTGCTCACCGATGACTCACCTAGAAGCGATTTCAGGCAGGAACACTCAAGATAGACAGAACAATAGAACACATGATCTTATCACAAATACCATTTGATTTCTTTGATGATTTTGGTTTATTCAACCGACAAAACTTTGTTGCAAGACCATTGGCACACTAGATTCTTTCGAACAACCTCCACATAGCGCACTACTTCATACATGGAGCCCCCAAGGCTACGATGTCACTTCAGGTTATCACCAGGCGCCCGTAGTTCGATCCCCAACTATGGTGCATTTGTAGGGATTTTTTCTTCAAATGAGGTGCGTAACTAAGGGATGCTGGGTTTCTGGACTGCTCTCCGCGAATATTTCTCGATTCACCCTGGTGACTAGTGAAAAAATTTTGTGGGGCAGAGCCGGTCATCCCAGGGCTAACTAGGTTTATCACTACTTCATACATGGACAGAGTTTATTTATATTTATTCAATGAACACAAAGTTAATTAAATGAATAAGTTTGAATAATTCATTAAATTAAATGAACAAATTTGAACATATATGTATTCAATTTGATAATATTTCGAATAAGTTTATATTATCAAAATTCAATAATTAATCAAATAAATTTAAAATTTTTAAATAATTAAACAAGATTGAATTGAGAGTTTAATAATATCTAAACAAATTGAGTGAGTCAAATCTAAATGAATCAAATCGTTAAAATGATTGACTTAATTTTTTTTTTATGAATCTGAGCTTAATTTAAATTTGAATCAGTTATTTTATCAAACAAATTTAAACATCTTCAATTAATTGGGATTTCAAGTGCAAGTAATTTGTTCGCTGATAATATTAGGGGTATTAAGTAATTTTAGGAACCCTTCACCTCATGGAGAAATACGATCAAGGGAGGGTGACATTTCCTCCACCCTATTACATTGAATAAAAACATTGGTCACCTCCTCCGTGTTGGTCTTGGGACGGACTGGCGGGGGCGCTGAGGGCGAGCGTTTCGCCTTTTGCCACAATTGAATAAAAAAGTAAAAAAAATCAATCTCAAAGGCAATTACGCTTTTGAAGGTTTTTACGGTACTACAATTTTGGGTTTTTAATGTATGCAATAAGATCTAAGAAACCTACAATTAGAATTAATATGTTCATGTGTTTTGGATCTCAAATGCATTAGAGGAAAATCATAAATACTGTCAACATAAATACTAAAACTAATAACGGCGAGGAAATGATTTGGCATTTTATATACGAAAGAATGAACGCAAATGGAAATAGACAAGGGCAGCCTTGCTAAGCATCTTAAAGCATTCGTAATAGGAAAAAAAAAATTAATCAAATAACATTAAATCTGAATAATTTATTTGATCTCATAATTTTTTTTTTATCAATCATTAAAATATTTAATTATCAATTTTAATATTCTCAATGAAAACTCTCATGGATGATGTGTCAAGTAAAAAGAGCTCCTGTCATAATGAAAGGGCACTCTTTTAATTTTTATTATTTTTTATTAATTTTGGATGGGGAGTCACTCCTTTTTTATTTTAAAAATTAAAATTATTTTATAATTTTTGTTTTTGTTTTTTTTTAAAAATAAAATCAATAAAACATAAAAAGACGCCGTTGTTCCAACAGCTAAAAATGAGCGTGGTTCAATAGCTAATTTTTATTTTATTTTTCAAAAAAAAAATATTTATAAATACATCTTTAATATTTTATTTTTTCCATTCATCCTATTACTTTCTACTCCTTTCTTATTCCTTTTATTTTATATTTATATTTTTATTAGAGATGGATGGAAATTTCAATGCTTCTTTCACACATAACATTCTCTAAATTTTAAAAATATTTTATATGTTCTATAATATTCTTCAAATTTTCAAAGTAAAATGGATGAATCTGAGTAACATCATCTCAACTCCATTTTGTATATATCCACCCCAAAATTAATCGACAATTTAGTCATGAGGAACGAATGAGAGCCATTGACTTTCTCTTCAGTCCTCTCTGGAACCTGCACACACACAAGGCTAGAGACGAGATCCAAACCTTCTGCGAGCGCCGAAGGGCTCGACGAGGTCATCGAGGCCCACACCACGGTATGAGAAGAACTTCCTGAAAGTCCTCTTCTTGGTCTGCCGCATCCGAAGCATCCGCCTGCCATCATTTCTAAGTCTTTAAAATTATGTGTAATCCATACTTTTTATTTTTTATTTTTTTTAAAAAATAAAATTATTTGTATAATTTGATAATGACATCATCATTACCGAGTTGATTTGGTTAAACATATCTGGCCACGCTACTATTGCTATCCGTGAAAAAACATAATTTATTAATTATAATATATTTAATTATTTTATGTTGTATTTCATGAATGATTTATAAGAATTCATTGCTTAATGTCATAATCATTTTTTTTAATAAAATTTTAATTATATTTTACAATTATTATTTAAACAAAATTATGTATAAATCTAAATAATGATATATTAAATACATATTTTATGTAAAATATAAATAATATATAAAATACATTATATATATATATATATATATATATATACAGTTTTGATACCCTGCACACCCTTATGTGAGTGATCGTGGGCGACAGCCAACGTGGACACCTGACGT
>JBBUKS010473986.1:0-17594 GCA_038050645.1 Hedychium gardnerianum
CCGTCCTCAATGAATTTGACATTTCCCGTTTCGAAGAAGGATCTATTAGAGGGATCATAAAATTTATACCCTCTGGACTTCTCAAAATAATCTATAAAATTACAGCTAACTATTCTTGAGTCCAGTTTTTTTTTGTCAGGCTTATAAGGTCTAGCCTCAGCTAGACAACCCCAGACGTGTAAATGCTTAATACTAGGCTTCTTACCCTTTCACATCTCGAATGAGATTTTAGTTACTGTCTTACTAGGTACTCTGTTAAATAGGTAAATTGCAATCTTGAGTGCCTCACCCCACAAAGACTCTGGTAAAGAAGTAAAAACCATCATACTTCTTACCATATCTTTTAGGGTACATCTCTCAGTTACACTATTCTGATTGGGAGTACCAGGCATGGTATACTGAGGCACAATCCCACACTCAGTAAGGTATTTCACAAAAGGTGTTGGATGTTGTTCACCTAATCCATCATATCGACCGTAATATTCACCTCCATGGTCAGATTGGACGACTTTAATTTTCTTACCTAGTTGAAGTTTAACTTTGACTTTGAAATTTTAAACATTTCCAGAGATTGCGACTTCTCATGAATAAGATATAGTAGCCGAATCGAGAGTAGTCGTCTATGAAGCTGATAAAATATGTGTGTCCATTCCAAGATGCCTTAAGGAATGATCCACATATATCCATATGTATTAGCTCCAAAACGTCACTACATCGGCTAGCCCTCTTATTTCTTTTGTTAGTTATTTTCTCCTTAACACACTCTCTGCAGACATCAAAGTCTGATATGTCAAGAAAATCAAGAATTTCATGTGACATTAACCTTTCTAGGCGTTGTTTGGATATATGTCCTAAACGCCTATGCCACAACATAGAAGAATTCTCGTCGATCAATTTGTATTTCGTACCTATACTATGCATTATTAAATTGTCAACCGTAGGAGTAAAGGTGTTCAATTTATAAAGCTTATCAACCAAAGAACCATTGCCAATCATAACCGAATTAAAGAAAATATTAAACATTTTATTTCCAAATGAACAAGAATATCTTGATTTATGCAAATAAGAAATTGAAATTAAGTTCCGTCTGAAAGATGGTACAATGAATGTATTTTTTAAATTCAAATAGGCATTAGTTCCTAAATAAAGCCTAAAAACACCAATCAACTCTACTTTAGTCTTCTTTCCATTCCCCGTATAGATGTATCTTTCATCATCAAGCGGAAGTTGGCTCCTGAGACAACCCTGCATAGTGACACTTATGTGAGTAGTAGCAGCAGAATCTATCCACCAAGTGTCAGTGGGCACAATCGCTAAATTAACTTCTGAACTAACAAAATTGAGATATTTACCCTTCTTTACACGTCAGTTGGCGTATTTGGGGCAGTCTTTCTTCATATGACCTTTCTTCTTGCAAAAGAAATAAGTGAACTCCTTATCCTACTTCTTATGCTCCTTATGACCATTGCTCCCAGAATCTACAGTTTATTTTTCTTTTCCTTTATTGTTGATCCTCTTTCTCTTCTTGCCCGTACTTTGAGAATCATATGTTAAGTGAGCACTCTCAGATGTCTCAATCTTTAGTCTCCCCTCTTCTTGTATACATTGAGCAATAAGCTCATTCAATGTCTACTTTTTCTTTTGAGTATTATATGAAATCTTAAAAGGTGTGAACCGTGCAGGCAGAGACATCAAAATGAAATGCACTAACATGCCCTCAGACATATCAAGTTTTAGTGCTTTCAGACTTGTCGCTATATTGGACATCTCCATAATGTACTCTCTTATATTTCATTTACTAGTATACCTCATGGTTACCAACTTCGTAAGAAGTGTAGCAGTCTCGACCTTTTCATTTGAGGTGAATCAGTCTGTCAATTGGTTTAGGAAACTTCTAGCATCCTCTCCCTCAGCTATTGTGTCATTTATTGGTGTCGGTATGAAAAGCTTCATGATACTTAGACTCATGCGATTTAATCGATTCAAAACCATTTTAATCGATTAAAAACTACTCTAATCGATTAAAAATAATTTTAATATGTTAATCGATTGGAAATTATTTTGATCGATTCATGCATGAAATTATCGCAATTTTAAGGCTGTAATCGATTAGAAAAGATTCCTAATCGATTAAAATCGATTAGAAAAGATTCATAATCGATTAAAATCGATTCGGTATGAGATTTTAAAGTTGTTAGTTGATTGACAAAGTTGTCAATCAATTCTGGTATCTTTAATCGATTGACCGATCAATTCAAATCGTTTCTATGTTCAATTTTAAAGTTGTTAATCGATTGGTGATAATCACCAATCGATTAGGCAGCTAAAATTGAACCAGTAATCTATTGAAAAACGATCCCGTATTCGATCGTGTCGTGTCAATCGATTGGTAAAATTCACCAATCGATTTGTGTCAACTTGATCGATTAACCAATCGATTCCCGATCATTCTATTCGTAAATTTTGGCTTGGTAATCAATTGGCCGACTAAGCTAATCGATTGAGCCATCGTAATTTGACATAAAATTAGGTTAAACAGTGATGATTTCCGCCGTTCTTTATATTCTTCACAAAACTATGAAAAACATGGAAAACCAAACCGATCCTAGGTTTTCATTTATGATTTTCGACGATAAAAAATATATTATACTAGGAAAACTTAATCTAGTATAACAATGAATAAATCGATGAAAAAAACCTATATTGTATTGTCATGAAATTAATGAAATAGAGCCGTGACTCTAATACCAATTATTAGTTCTTGTAAAATCTTAGGCTGCATGAATTCTAGATAAATGAAATAAGAATTCGAATAGAAAAAAAAATAAGAACATGAATATGAATCTAGTTTCATCAATTAAACATAGCATAGCATAAAAGCATAAACTGAAAGCGACGAAGAACCTGATTGAAAAGTTATTGTCTTTGTCTTGTAGCGTCGTCAGGAGAGATTCTCGAGGAAGAAGAAGAAGCAGAAGTAATAGGAGAAGTCTTCCAAGGGAATTAGGGTGACGCCGCCGAAAAACTCTTGGTCTAATGAGAAACGAAGAAACGTCTTAAGAAGATACCCTAAACCCTTAGGAACCTCCCTTTATATAGGTAACCAATGAGTTATCAGCTCATAGATGATAATAGATCGAGGTAAAAGATTCTATACATACGGGGTTCACATCTAATAATTCGAAACTCAATAACTTAAGTTAGATCATTTAACGAGTTTTGATATCACAAGTCTTAAACGACATGTAATAATTAAATCTAACATGTGACATTAACGAGTAGATGGTGGTGGATTTGGCTCACAAATTCACCTGGTGAATTTGCTTAGGCTGGGATATCTTCAAGATTTGGTATTGGATGGTGACCAAGCCAGATGGAAGATGGGGTTGCTCTATATAGCTCGAGAATGATGTGATTATTCAAAATGAGCTTGATGATAGATCTTTATGTTTGCTGCGATAACAATAAGGTTACAGGTGCTGGACCTGCAACTCAGACAGCCACTTGGAAGATTCACATTCACAATAAGCGCTACAATATTCGACTTAGATTCCTCCTTGTGGTGGCACAAGGAGGAATCTAAGTTCCTTCTTGTGATGCTATAATTGAGGGAGAGAGTTAGGGTAGTTTTCTATTTTTTTTACTTTAATGACAGAAGGATAAATTAATAATAATAGCAGTAGTAATAGTAAAACTATAATGAATATCTAAGAAGAATTTTTTCATAATCTACGGGCCTACGGCTGCAATCCGCGTCGGCAAAATAAACTAGCTGCAGGATCTTCTTCACTTAATTTAAATGATAAAATATATAATGTTTAATCCAGCGGACAATAAATTCATGCTGACGTGATGAACGGTTTGATAGGTGATTGTATGATTCTATTTGAAGTTGTACTTTGAGAGTGGCAGTACGATCTAGAGATCATCGTTGTTTGCTACAGCTTCCACTATTCGCCTTGAAAGGGCGAAAAGGAGCAACTTTTGCTTTCGCTTCCTGTCAACTATTCAAACCAGTCTTAATCGCGGAGCAATTCATAAGTGATCGCTGCAACGAGCTTTGCGTTGCTCGATTGGGAGTAGCAGGCGATTCGGCGACCGATTGCTGAGCTCTCCACGAAGAAGAGCTATGGAGGAAGGAGAAAACGAAGCCGCCGTACCGCCGCCGCCAGTCGGATCGGTGGTTGAGAAGCTGGTGAACTTGGTAGAGGAGATCGCCGCCACCTCTGACTACAGGAACTCTTACAAGAAGCAATTTTCCAATCTCTCGCGGCGGATCAAGCTGCTGGCGCCCATGTTCGAGGAACTCAAGGAAAGCAAGGTCGCGATCCCCGTGTCGGCGTTAATAGCCACGGAAAAGCTTAATCGGGCCCTCGATTTAGCGAAGGATCTGCTCCTACTGGGGAGCAAAGGGAGCAAGATCTTCCTGGTATGTTACAGAGGTTTGATGGTTACTGTCTCGTTTCTTGGTCTCTCTTTTTATTTTGGTCGTGAGGAATGTGGTATCCTTTCTTCCAATTTTCTTCAATGAAATTAGTTATTTCTTCGAAACATACAGTCGTCGCTAATAGAAGAAGAAGAAAAAAAATCCTCTTTTCTTTTATCAATACAACAAATGACTAATCAATTTTTGATGTGATTGTTGATGGCTATACAAAATCAAATGTACAAGTTTGGGCATTTATGTTTTCAACTTTGATGTCCTTTTTTTCTGTCAAGATTATTCGGAAAAGAAACAGATTCGTAAATAATTAACCAAGCGGATAAAACGAGCTAATAGAAGGGAAAAAAAAACAATTCCATTAGATTGTTCTTTATTTAATCTTTTTATGCTTAGCCTACAACATCTGGCTTGACTCCAGATTCAAAACATGAGATAGGTATAATCGAGACATAGATGATTGGTGCTAGCTTTAAAGGATGAATCCTATTCTTTATCTTGATCAAGAAAGAGAGTTTGCAATCTTGGAAACTTATATATCTCTGAAATGCTGTTTGGCACATAAAAAAACATACAGACATCATAATTCATCAGGAATGCTGGATGAGGTTTGGATCTCTTGACCATGTCTTCTAGGATGAATAAGATATTTTAAATGGTTGATTTTATATGTTTGTTCACGCTGTAAGTCTTACACTCCAAGTTTATATCTTGATCAAGTTCAATCATAGCGGTGATATGTGATAGGAATTACATCACAAATTGTTCATTGCACTAAAGTTCAATTTATCTTTAACAGTAGCTTTAAGATCAAAATCATTTGACTTTCACTAATCATACAAGTGCAGCCTTTTGTGCATGAGGCAATTTCTGCTAGTAGTGATGGAAGGGTAAGATGAACCATTCTACCTACGTAAAGTTACCAACCATCCAATGAGAAGAAAAAAGGAAACAAAATAACTGTTCAAGCTGTTTTCAGTAATATACGATTGTCAAGTTTGAAAATTTGAGATTACCCCGGCTTTGGTATTCTAGTTAAAAAAAGCATTTCACAGGATCATTTGTAGTTCAGTTTTCTAGGATATTCTTCATGAGTCCCTTCTCCTTACTATACCCATATGCATGTCATATCGAACAGAATTTGTATATGTACTTCAGTTTTGTAGGGTAGTCTAACTAAACCCGTATGTCAGAAAGATTTTTTATTCTAGCTTGTTATTGCAACTCACTGCATTTAGGGTTGACTTGGAAATATATTGTTCAATAGTTAGGATATGCATCAAATGACATAGTGCTCTTACTAATGATACATTATTTTAATATCTCCCTTTAATATATCCAGTGTCAATTCCTATGTGCATAATGGATCAAATATTTTGTTTTTGACTGTCAGTTTTCCATGGAAAATGTCATCATAATTATCTTTGATAGATGCTTTCTAAATCTCTTAATTCTCTTCTTTGAACTGCTATGGAAATGTGTGAAACTAATAGCTGGGATAGAGCATGCCTTTTTATGATGTAAACCCAAATGCTAAAGAGACTTTATCAACATAGATGTATCACACTACAACAACTATGGGTTTCATCATTGAATTATAGAGGAAGATCAAAGAGCAAAAATGCATAATCCATTAGGTCTTAGTAACTTGTATGATAGATTGGTTGGAAACAATTTAAGTGGATCACTTACTAGCAAATAAGTAGAGGTTTGCTGGCTAAACTAAAGATCCTAATATAGACCCATAAATGTAACAAATTACTTATGAAAAGATTTTGTGATATCTATCTATTTCAAAACTAATATCTTATTCATGTTGGCTATATTCTGATTATGATAGTATCTGGACTTCTCAGCAATTCCTTAAGGAATTTGGCTTCTAGGTCTGAGATACCTTCTTTCTACTAAGAGTGTTTTTGCACAACTTATGTTGAATTGTTTGTTACTATCTTCCATTGATTTGCTATTCGCCAACATATGTCTATTTGGTTTTAGGTCCTAGAGCAAGATCAAATAATGGAAAGATTCCAAGAAGTTACTTCTCAACTAGAGCAAGCTTTGGATGAAATTTCCCTTGATGAGTTTGACATATCAGAAGAAGTGAAAGAACAAGTAAACATTCAAATATTCCGGTTTCAAGATTGATTGCCCTTAACTCAGTCTTATTCAAAGAATACTTATTTTACAAGATCTATATGTCTGGGCTAAAACGTGCTGTTGTACCTGTTTTCTCCCTTATAGATGCTTACTAATTAGCATTATCTACAGGTTGAGCTAGTGCATTCTCAGTTCAAAAGAGCCAAAGAAAGGATTGATACTACTGATGTTGAGCTTTATGCTGATCTGTTTATGGTTTACAATATGGCTACTGATGCCGAAGTGGATCCTGTCATTCTACAGAAATTGGCAGAAAAATTACAGCTGATCACTATAGCAGATCTCAAACAAGAATCTCTTACCTTACATGAGATGGTTTCTGATGGTGGAGATCCTGGAGAGGTCATCGAAAAGATGTCCATGCTGCTAAAAAGGATTAAGGATTTTGTACTGACACATGAACCAGAACTGGGTTCCCTGACAACCACAAACCTTGGCAAGACTCCTGTTATGCCTGATGATTTTCGCTGCCCTATATCCCTGGAGTTAATGGGGGATCCAGTTATTGTGTCGACTGGACAGGTCCATCTTTAAATATCCCAGATTTTGACTTCATTAAGAGATTCATCTTATGGGTCTTAAAGATAACTGTATTTTTTCTTCCCATTTCTATTTTACAGACTTATGAACGAGAGCACATTGAAAAATGGCTCGAAGCGGGTCATGACACTTGTCCAAAAACACAACAAAAATTATCCAGGACGTTCTTGACCCCAAATTATGTCCTTCGCAGCCTCATAGACCAATGGTGTGAGGCAAATGGAATGGTTCCACCAGAGCGTCCTGCACAAACTGGCAAACCCCAATCAGTCTGTTCTGCTGGTGAACATGTGAAAGTTATTGATCTTGTTCGAAAGTTATCTTCACAGAACCTTGAGGACCACCGGTTAGCTGCTGGGGAACTTCGCCTATTTGCCAAGAGAAATGCAGATAACAGGATCTGCATTGCTGAAGCTGGTGCTATACCTCTGCTTGTGGGTTTGCTAAGAACAAACGATGCTTGCACACAGGAGCATGCTGTTACTGCACTTCTGAACCTCTCTATATTTGAGGAAAACAAGGGTAAGATAATTACCTCTGGTGCTGTGCCTGGGATAGTACATGTTCTCAAAAAGGGCAGTATGGAGGCACGAGAGAATGCTGCTGCAACACTTTTCAGCCTCTCGGTGGTGGACAGAAACAAAGTGATAATTGGTGAGTCAGGAGCAATCCCCCCTCTCGTTTCACTTTTAAATGAAGGCAGCCAAAGAGGCAAGAAGGATGCTGCAACAGCACTCTTCAACCTATGCATTTACCACAGTAACAAGGGAAGGGCAGTTCGATCTGGGGTGATTCAAATACTGATGACGCTCTTGATGGATCCAGAAGGATCTATGATGGATGAGGCACTTGCTATTATGGCAATCCTTTCAAGCCATCCTGAAGGAAAGGCAGCAATTACAGCTGCAGAAGCATTGCCAGTGCTAGTACATGTGATAAGATCCGGGTCACCAAGGAACAAGGAAAATGCAGCAGCTGTCTTGGTACAGCTCTGCAATGGGGAGCAGCAGCAACAACATTTGGCCGAGTTGCAGGAGCAAGGGATGATGATGCCACTGCAGGAAATGATAGAGAGTGGAACTGACCGAGGCAAGAGGAAGGCTGCACTGTTGCTTGAGCTCATGAAAAGATTCTTGGAGCAACAAAAGGAGGCTCAAGCTCAAATGCAGGAATTGGCAGACAATTTAATGGATACAGTACAACTTCATCAGCTCTGATTGATACGTAGCTACATTGTTCTTTTCCATGATTAACGTGATGAAATCATTGTTGTCGTCTAATTATAAGATTGGCGGTGGAAGATCACCTGCCTGGAAGAGTTGTAAATTAATTGGGTTGTGATTCTGTGTGCATTGAGGATCAGTCAGTCGCGATAGTTAGTTGTGATTGTGCGAGTTGGGGTGATCAGTCAGGGGCTATAATTAGAGTCCTACTGCCATAACTAGAAATATAGGTCACAAGTGTTGAAAGTGTGACATTGTGAAGATGCAAGTTATCATCCTCAATTTTAATGGAGGGTTGCCATCAATCTGTTCTGTCTCCCCAATTGACAATGATCTTCAAAAATATCCAGTGACTAAGATTCGTTATTTATTCTACCCATTGATTGATGGTTAGCTTCGGTGACCAAGTTAAATGCTTGAATCATATTGTTCTCCGCAAAGAAAATAAGAATGAAGAGAAGCTCTACTATTCATCTCCTTTATTTCCTATCCAGGCTAAAAGTTGGAATTTTTTTTTGTTAGTTTCAGGTTTTTTAGATGCTCAATATTATGATTTTGTATTTCGTCTTTTACAAGGTATAGAAAATATGGCCTAGTTTCTGAGTGTAGCATACGTGACTATGCCACAAGTATATGTTCGCCATTGTCCAATTGGGTTCATTGTCTCATGTTCATTTTCAACACCATTGGAAAGGTGTGTTGATCAAAAGCTTCTTCGGTTCTCCTTCTAACCCTAAGCTTGTTGTTTCATTTCTCAATTTATTTAATCCGACTTGGAGAATGGCAAATGTTCTATGTGGATCCGGACCTTTTCCAATATGTTTCTCTGTAGTGCTTACGCTCTTCAGGCTTCAACCTCCAGCTATTCCGCACTTTAGTTCAAAACTGATCCTGCATCACGTCCACAAATTTATGGATATATATGCTTTGGCAGTAGAAGAAAGCGTTCTGCAAATTAAACAATTGAAAAGCTTTTTCAGGCATTTAATTTTTAAGGGTGATCCTTTTCTGCTAATGAAGATGAAGATGCATTTGGTCTATTTACAGAGTTATAATTAACTGGAAAACCTCCAATCCTTAAAATTTTTGCAGAAGTTTAGCTAATAAAAAAGGAAATTCAACTACAAAAGAAAGCAATTGTTTCTATGTATTTTATCATCTTCTGCTGCAACACCGAGGAGGTCTGCAATGAAACCAGTACTGTCTGGTTGCACAAGGTAAACCAATGTAATAAAGCAGGTTTAATGAGTAAGAACTATCAAACAGAAAAATATAAAAATTAGTGCAAAACACATCATCGAAAGAGTTGGTTCTGTCGATCGCAGTGGGATTCGAACCCACGACCTTTAGATTCGGAGTCTAACGCGATATCCACTCCGCTATGCGATCATTTACCAAAATTGCTAAAAATATTTCTTATCAGAGATTTTGACAAAGCTACGGCTTTGTTCAAAGGTAGATGATCCGAGAAAACATGAAGGAAAGCGAAAAATTGGAAATCAGCTGTGAATAAGAATCAAGTAAATAAAACCAATTGTGTAATTTGAAGGCTGATCCTGCTTTTTCTATCTACGGACCAAAACGAAGCTCTCCGAATCCTTGATGAGGTACAAAATCAGTTCTTTTTGAGAAGCACAGACATGGAACTACTTGTATTAGTGATCAATGATTTTGGAACGAAGAAAACAAGGAAGATAAAATAACAGACTATTCAGATCTAGCCTTAAAGCGATAGATTTCAGAAATAGTAATGTTTTGCTACCTTTAGATCGTTCTCGTTGCTAAAACATCACCTTGATCACCCGCCTTGATCGGCTGATTCCTTTAAGGAAAAAATCGGAAATTGTCGCCTTTGCATCTCGGACCGCGAACACCGACTCCCTTTCCGCCTTCGGCTATCGATCGCGGTACCTCATCATTGACAACGACCGGCGAGCAAGATCCCTTTTCCTCGCAAAAGGCAAGTAGCGACGAAACAAACTGGTATCATGGCGGTTAGGGCTTGCAGAAAAATATACGGCATCGGCTTGTATTGATGCGCTTTCTACGTGTGTTCGTACAAGAGATATAATTGGAGAGACGAGAAGGGTCCACCATGCCCCGCGGTGCTTCTCAGGTAACGAGTCAGTTTTTTTAAAAAAAGAAATGTGAAATTATTTTCTATAAAATAAACGAGTTAAAATTTTACTTAATAACATTAATATATATGAATTTAAATTTTATTTAGAAATTTAGAAATTTATTTCTATCTAATTCATTTATTTACAGGTGAGTGGGTTGCCTCTTTACTCGGTGACTCGGTGAGCCCACGTGGTGCCAGCTCGGCTCTCTGCCCCTCCAGTTTCGAATGTGCTGGCGGAGCGCACTCCACGGGAACCGTCGTCCGTTTTGATCGATCCCTAAAACCTCAGCTAATTGAATATCTTCGATTCGATCTCGAAGGTAATATTCGTTTAGAAAAAGAAAATAATCTGGTTCTTGTAATTTTCCCGATTGGGTGGGTTTTGCATTGTCATTTTTGCCTGCATCTTATCCTTTTGCTATTTTTAGGTTTCCCCGATCATATAGGCGTGTTTCCTTTTTGCTTAAATCTTAGGTTGATCTGAAGTCCAGACGTCGTTGCAGATCAGAGATCCAAACAATGACATCGGAGACTGTCAATGGTGGCGATCAGCAAACTATCACGAGACCACCTCCACTCCCTTCGCCACTCCGATTTTCCAAATTTTTCCAGGTAAACTTACCCACTTTTCCACCGCGGAATTGGACAGATTACTCGGTTTGATTACAAAATTTGTTCTTGATGTTGCAATGACTATCGAGATTTGGTAGAAGGCACAGTGTTTCTACTAGTGGATTAACTGGGGTAGTTGTATTTTGCACATTGCCTAAATCTAGAAGAGATCTTTGAAGATGGCATTTCATTGTCTTCATTTTTTCCATTTAAGGATAAGTTCGTGATTTTGGGGATCCATTCTCATTTGATTTGGTCTTCTAAACTTCTTGTCAGATATGCTCTTCCTCATAGTTTGTTTCATGGCAGTCAAATCTGCGAATTTTGGTTACTGGAGGGGCTGGATTCATTGGCTCTCATCTTGTAGACAAGTTGATGGAAAACGAAAAGAATGAGGTATGTTCCATGTTAATTGGCATGAATCCTTTTACGTTGAACACTGTTTCAACATTTGGGGTGGAAGTATCCATTTGCATATGTTTTAGAGCAAAATTACCCATTTACATATTGATAAAACTTCATATCTACGATTTGGGGTGAAATTTATGTCTAAATAAGATTTCAACATCAACGCATGAGAATACGATACTGTCAAATTGCTTTTTCTAAAATATATCTGTATTGTATGGTTTTCATGTTAACTTTGTTCTTCAGTTATATTTGAATCTGTCATATTTCTGCTAAGTAATTATTCTGAGATGCCATGACTATCTGATTAATAGAATTAATGCATATATGGATTTTGCTTTAATTTGTTGTTTATTGACCAAATGAATATGAACTGCAGGAACTTAGTATCTCTAAGATAATTTGCATTTATATAAATATGTATTCACTCAGGTTATTGTCATCGATAACTATTTCACTGGATCCAAAGATAACCTAAAAAAGTGGATTGGTCATCCAAGATTTGAGCTAATTAGACATGGTATCTTGCTTCTTCTTACTTAAACATCAATATTTATTCAGTCAATCATAAAGCAAATGTATTTTTCTGTATTGTATTTCATGGCTTTATTGCGTTAAGATATTTAATTAGTCATATCAATATATGAGATATGATTTACTTAACAAGAGACCTTAGAATGTGGTATTTATATGGCCAGATTGCAAAATTTAGAATGTACTGGCAGAATAAAAATTGGCATTAGGTTATAAGTATGATCTTTTGTCAATTTCTTTTACATGGTCTTCATGAAATGGCCTATTTTTATCCTAACTATGGATCACAAAATAGAGATGATAGAAATTCACAAACATGAAGTATCTACTAATAATTACAAGGCTTCAGAAGTTCTTGCTTTTATTCCGTAGCTTCAGTATGTTAAACTAATAAAAGTGGAAATTACAATTCTAATGTACTTATGTAAACGTCAAGTAATGGCACTGCGATATACCTACAAAATCGGGAAGAAAATTATGAATAATTTAGCATGTTTCATAAACTTGATTGACCTATGAATGAAGGCATGTCATTTTAGAATGTGTATCTCCAAACTAGAGATGATAGAAATTTTCTAGCATGAATTGAACATATAATCTACTAATAATTTGAAGATTTCAACAGTTGTCACTTTTACTTGGTAACTTAGCATATTTATAATTAGAGAGTGGAGATAATTTTTTTTTAATGTTTTGCTACATTGGCATACCCATGAAAATTATCAATAATTTACCATGTTTCACAAACTTGATCAACCTACTAATGAAGGCATGTACTTGTAGAATTCATATCTTTGAACAACCTTAATATCTTAATTGTTGAAAGTGTTCTTAGGTTTTTCTAAGAGTTTCCAGATATACGGGCTTTAATTATGACGAGAAAGATAAAAATATGGTTTACAAAGTCTCCCACTATGCTGCGATTTGGTCATCAATTCCTCTCTGTATTTTTCCTGGTTTGTGCAGTTGCGCTCAGGAATATTGTTCTTGGTGTATGTTTTAGTCTTAATTTTGTGCATTTATGTTGATTTTGTTGACAGCTTATAATTGATTTACCCTTATCTGTAGATGTTACCGAGACAGTGTTGCTGGAAGTTGATCAGATCTATCATCTTGCTTGTCCTGCTTCTCCAATTTTTTATAAGTATAATCCTGTTAAGGTATGTCTTCAAATGTGGAAGTTTGCACAATTGTTTTTCCTTTTTTTAAAAGAGAGTTAATCCTCCCCCTTGATTTTTCAAGTATTTTGTGCGCTTGTCATATCTAATCTCAAGAGTAATAGCATATATTGTCAGTTCATTTTTCTGGTTAAAAGGTTATATTTTATCAAGGATAGTTAAGTGTAAAATCATCATAATTTAATATTTTACCAGACAATAAAGACAAATGTTATTGGCACCTTAAACATGTTAGGGCTTGCTAAGAGGGTTGGAGCAAGGTAAGTTGTTCTTTTATTATTTTTTTCTATTCTATTTGGCGCATTTATCTGTGACAGCATTCTTTTTGTTATACAAGTAATTATTTGCAGAATCTTACTGACGTCAACCTCAGAGGTTTACGGAGATCCAATTGAGCATCCTCAAAAGGAAGAATATTGGGGCAATGTTAATCCCATAGGTTTGTCTAAGCATCTAAAGATATTTGCATCTGATTTTCTTTCTTGGTATATGTTCCTGCACCGGATTACTTTGCAGACGAGCCGCCGGTGTGCTGGATATATCTCTGACCAAGTCTCTTGGGGGCCATCAAAAGGAGAGGAACCGGAGACGTCGAACCGAACTTGTAGAGGAGAGAACCGGGGTTAGAATGGAGGCCCGGAGGAGGTCTAGGCGTATCCACTCCGACGCTCAAGTCAGTGATCGGGGAAAAATATGAATGGAACAGTAGCAAAAGCAATAACGCATACCTTCCTCTGTGTGTAGAGGCTTGCTTATATACCTGTAGAGGAGAAGTACTCCCCTCATTGATGAGGCATGTTGCTCCAGTAAGGTGTCCATGATGATGAAGAGGTCTCCATACTATCAGAACATCTTTCCCGTACTGCCCTCATCCCTTGCACGTTCAGTATTTATTACTAATAAGCCTATATTACGTCAAATCCATAGACCCTGTCAGTCTTTAATGATAGTACCCAGCGTTTTACCTGAGCGGGAGGTTTAGGCCCAGCAGGTTTATTCAATCCGGTCGGCACATGCTATTATCCGATCGGGAAATCTCATTGAGTTTTCCCACACTGGCTCACTTAATAATTTATCCGACTGGGTGTGTTATGATGAAGTGTGCTCATGTTTATGTTCCTGGGTGCTCTCGATCGGAAATAGAGATGATTCCCGACCGGGATTTGATAAGACCCTTCGATCTTCCCTTTGATAGACCATGTAGACTCATAATTGTCGTATTCAATCGGTTGTTAACGCTTATCGATCGGTATTTATCAAGACCCCTTGGGTCGGTGATTATTGACTTTGACCCCCACGTGGACCCTTAGATTCATCCTCCATATCACAAGCCTCTCCTTCAAATTTGGTCGAAGGAGACTTTTGTCCGACTGACCGGACTAGTTATATCTGGTATCTAGGCCCGATAGAAAGGAAAGATTATCCGAATTTATGACCGGTCGGCGCTCCAATGCTGACGTGGATGAAACCCAATCTTTCTTAGGAATCTGCGAAGTAGGCGCATTAATGCTCCGGATACGCGTGATGACACATCGGGATGATGCTTCAGCCATCGTGTCGTCATTATGTCGACCGATCCGTGGCTGACACATGGCACCGCCATCAGTGACGGTTCCAATATCGGTGATTCGGCGATCGTATCGGACAGTCCTGAAATCGTCTTGTGATTTTGATCATCCGTATCTGACGGCTAGGATCTTTTCGGAGGGGCTTTATTAGGGTTGAGCGTTGACGATTTCTGCTTCGTTCTCGTCGTTGCCTCAATTCTCGCCATCGTTTTTCTCCACCTTCGTAGCTCTCGCCGTCGTCGCGTCGCTTCCTTCCTCGGCCCCATTTCCTGTCGTAAGTCCTTTCCTATTCTTCCCCTTTGTTCCCCCTGTTTTTTCTGAGTTTGGCATGGATATGGCTTCTGGTAGTGTCTCGAGGCTTTGGTACACTTCGATGAAATCAGATTTTTCGACTGAAGACTTAGAAGTAGTTAGGGTTCAGTATGAAATTCAGATCGAGTATAGATTGTCCATCCCGGGCCCGACCGACCGACCCCATAAGCCATCGACCGGGAGGGTAGCCTTTTTCATGGGTCAGTTCCTCGGAGGCCTTAGGTATCCTCTTCCAGCCTTTTTTACTGCCCTGTCCAGATACTTTCACATCCCCCTTCAGCAGTTCGGTCCCAACGCCTTCCGCCAGATCTGCGAAGCCATAATCATCTTCCGTTTGTACCATATTCCCCTCGCTCCCCAAGTCTTCCATTACTTTTTCTATCCCAAGAAGATGGAGCATGGCGCCTGCTTTTTCCAGTCTCGAACGGGGAGTTGCTTTTTAGATGAGATGCCGACTTTCCATAAAGGATGGAAGTCTAAATACATTTTTCTAGAGCCCCCAACAGCCTTCTCATGGCCGATCGGGTGGCAGATGGAGATGCCCAAGGCTCCTGCCTTGGGACACTACAAAACGCAAGCAGCTTATCTCCGAGCAGCTAGCATCCTGTCCGAGCTGCAGTTCGACATGAAGAAGCTGGTCGATGAAGGGTTTCTTTTCCTCTTCGGCCTTAGCCCCGTCGAAGCAAAACTGCAATTTTCTTTTGGTAAGATGCGTATTTTCACTTCCTATTATTGTTAACTGACTCTGTTTCTCTTGCAGCTCAGACAATGTGAGGGCTTCTGTTAGCTAAACTCTGAAGCTAACTAGCGCCGAGCTGGAGGAGAGGGCGTCCGAGTTGGTAGTCGAGGACTTGCCAGACTCTCTCAGCGACGTGGCGGCGCAGATTGATGAGCTCCCACCGCCACGTCCTTCGATGGCCTCAATGCCTGTTACTTCCTGCGAAGATAGTCCCACCTTCGTTCATCAGGAAGAGGCGTCGATCGGTCGCTCCCAAGAGAGCCAATCAGAGGACCGAAGGCTCCCAGGCTATGACCCCTGGCGCTAGCTCGTCCGGGACTGTTCCCGTCCCACTCCGGTCTTTTACACCTACCCCACCAGCCTCGGAGCCTATGGAAACAGGCACGAAAGAGGAGAATACCCAGGCGGGGTGCTTTGTTGCTCCGCTTGACTATGGGCCATCGGTCCTTGTGATTCCACCGAGCAAGGAAGGCACGAGCAGGGCGGACGGAGAGCTGACCCTTAGACTGAGGGGACGAGCCGCGAAGGCTATACATATTCAAGCGAGATGTCCCACAACAAGTCGACCAGCCGCCTGATAGACTCCTTCACCACCGACTTGACAGGGGTAAGCGTTTGGTTTATATAGATTGATTTTCCAAATATTTGACCGAGTTTCGATGCAAGTCTGGGTGGAAGGGATGGCGGTGCTTTCCCGGACGGACGATCTCCTCCGCCAGTATCACGCCCAGCAAGCCCGAATAAGGGAACTGGAGGCTCGGCAGGTTCCTCCCGCTGAAGACCTATCCGAGCTGAAGTCGGAGGTCGAGCGATTACGCTCCGAGACCCAACTCAGGGAGGAGTAGCTTGAACCGTCAGAAGCCACGCTAATTGATGGCTAGTCCCGAGCGGAGGAACAGGCGAGTCAGATCGCCGAGCTCAAGGAGGATCTCAAGAAGGCCAAGTACACTGCTTCATCTGAGAAGCAGAAGAAGGAAGAAACCCGGACAGAGTTGAAGACGAAGACTCACGGGTGGAAAGAGAAAGAAAGGGGTTTCCAAACCG
This sequence comes from Hedychium gardnerianum, assembly GCA_038050645.1. NCBI lineage: Eukaryota > Viridiplantae > Streptophyta > Magnoliopsida > Zingiberales > Zingiberaceae > Hedychium > Hedychium gardnerianum. The sequence goes on from JBBUKS010473986.1 coordinate 16,879, forward strand.
AGCTGTCCGAGAAATCTGCTAAGCTGGCAGCCTTGAAGGCTGAACTGGAAACCTACCAGGCTGGTGAGGAGGGACGCTGGGAGACTAGGAGGGCCAACTACCTGAAGTTCGCAGAGTTTTACGACCAGCTAGGCCCCCGGACGGTTAAGATGTTTCAGTTTGGAGTCGAGGGGGCGATCAAGCAACTACGCGAGTCCGGACATTTAACGTCCAATCCCCCCCCCTAGCTTCATCAGCTTGGACAAGATATTTGACGATGTCCCTCCTGATGCCTTCGAGAACTTCGCATAGTTTTCATGCTTATTTTTGTAATTTCCCATCCTAACATGAAATAGTTCACTCATTTTGTAATCGTCCGATCGGCCAATGAAGTAGATTTTTCCTGCTATCACTCGATGATTTCTTGTTATGCCTATTGTAATGGAATATTTTCCTTCTGCTACGATGATTTCGAAGATTTGGTAAAACTTAACTAAATCACCCCGCTTGGAGAGATTTTCTGGAGAGTTCGACGGGTGAGTTTCTATCGATGAGTAAGTGATCAAACGACCTGCCACTTCCCTACCCTCGACCGGCTAGCATTCGGTGCTAAAGGATCCTTCGTCCCTGGCCGGGAGGCGGAGTTCGGCGCACTAGTAGAGATCCTCGACCCCGGATCAGGGGGAAGTTCGGCGCTTTAACGGAGATCCTCGACCCCGGATCAAGGGGGAGTTAGG